>JANRMT010062811.1:4769484-4781139 GCA_026402145.1 Polypterus bichir lapradei | reverse complement strand
ATAGATAAGGCACTCTATAATAGATAGATAGATAGATAGATAGATAGGGCACTATACTGTATCATCTACAACAGTTTAGCTTTCCTCTAACTCTGCCTCAATAAGAGTAACAGAAACATATTTATGTTGAAGTCTTCATATGCTTTTCATTTATTTTATTAGGTTATTTAATTGTATTACTGTCAGTGGTTCTGAGAAGTGCAAATATGAGCTTCATTGTATTGTGTGCACATGAAACCAACCCTGGACAGGTCACCTGTCCACCAGAGAGCACACACACACTCACAAAGTCACACACTCACACAGCAGCAAATTGAGAGTTTCTTGATTACTTTCCATGGACATCTTTAGGGATGTGGGAGGAACACCAGAATACCTGAAGGAAAAGCCACAAAACAACAAAGGGAGGGCCTGCCAACGTCAGACCCCACCAATGGGCCTTGTTAGTAGCTAACCTGAGCAACTCTGAGCCAGGGAGGGAGCTATGAATAAAGCCTCACACACATGTGACGTTGGTTATAATAATTCAATAATATTTTTCATAATGATATAAATATTGCTATTTTAAATTACATAAAGGTTCAAAAATATTTTTATTCTGTATAACAGCAATCTTGTTAAAGTTTTGGTTTAAATTTATTTTATAAAAACAATGGGTACGAAAATCTGTTGTTTAAATTCTGGAGTTCCAATAAAACCAGATCATACAGTTTTATATTAAAATATTAATATAATCTTTAAAATAGGCATTAAAATAAGTAAATAAAATAAGCATAAAACTATATCTAAGTATAAACCCTTTTTTAAATTAGGTGTTTTAGAGCATAAATAAATACATTAATTAATAGATAAATGAATATATAAATAAATCAATAAGGTTGGCATTAGTAGGTGTTGTACCATGTTAGCCATTATGGATGCAATAACAAGTCAAGCAGTGCCACCTTTTATTGGTTAACTGAACTGATTACAAGATGCCAGTTTTAGAGGGCAGCTCACATCTTTCCTGATGAAGAGCCCTCAGTTGCCTCGAAAGCTGGCATGTTGCAATCTGTTCAGTGAGCCAATTAAAGGTGTCACTTTGCTTGACTTGTTATTAAATAAAGATATAAAAGGGTAAAATGGGGTTAAATTAGGCCCAAAGTATAACTTTTTAAACCTAAAGACCCAAGAATAAGAATTTAAGTTTAGGGCTAAATTGGTTACTGACCTTAAGATTAGGGTTGGGGAGGGAAAGAAGGGTGTGAAAGATTAAAAGATGTAAGACAGCGGTGCTTTCCCAATTTTAGAAAGCCAGTCACACATCACAAAACTTACCAGTCACCAATCAATACCAACAGTAAAGTGCCAGGCTGTGTTGGAAGTTCATGAGAAGGAACGCTCAGGGTCTCCTTATGAGACTGAAAGTCTGTACTGAAGGCAACCATCCTGTGAATTCGGCGACACAACAACTTGAAGTTAGGGTTCCACTTGGTTAGGTTAGGAAAAATAGCGAGTCCCCATGAGCTCCATCCACATCGCTGCAATCTGAGCAGTTTGCTTAGGGTCCCATGGCTGCTCAGAAATGCATGGGCCATCAACACTAGTTTTTTTGGAGATTTTTATACCGAGGTCCCCTCAAAAATAACCCCTGTTGTAAACTGTGGTTTAGCTTTTGTTTCCTGTTCCTCTCTGCCTGATTTCTCTCCTTACTTTGTTGAGTTAAGGTTTGCCCTTCTTCACATGTGACGATGAAGCTGATGATCACGTCAGGCTGTCTGGATGGTGTCTCATGATGAAGAGTTGCAATAGAAAATGAAAAGGTCACAGGCTCAGGCCACACAGTCCTAGCCCTTAGTGAGATACTTCAGGGTCCACACTGTGGGATTATGGGAACATTTCTACTAGAATAACCCTGTCAAGATGTCAGGATGGTGGTTGACTATGGGGAGGCGCCATACAAATTTGCGACGTATCTCTGCCTGCTTTGTAAGTTACGAGAGCCCCTGCTGTTGTAACAATGGAGGCCTACCTCTGCACGCACACTGAGATGTGTTTTCACTGTAGGATGGCACATTAAAACAAAAGCAGATAAGGCGAAAGACGACCCTAAGTGATTCTTTCAGTATTTTAGTAGAAAAAGAACAGTCAAGGAGGAGGTCAAGTGCATCAGGAATAGTAAAGGGGAATTAAAAGATACAGACAATGAAATAGCAGATGCCCTAAACTTACATTTTTCTGAGGTCTTTACGTGTGAGCAAGTGGACAACCTCCCAGAGGTAAACGCGACTACTAAGGAGGTACTGAGGGATTTGGAAACCGTAGAGGGAGAAGTGCTGCTCAGATTAAATAAGCTGAAATCAAACACATCACCAGGACCAGATAATATTTATCCTTGAACTATTAAGGAGGCTAGCGAGTGCAGATATAAACCCTTGACACATATTTTTAGGAAGTCACTGTGCACTGGAGAGATTCCGAAGGACTGGAAAATGGGAAATATCATCCCATTATATAAAAAGGGTGACAGGGCAGATCCAAGCAACTATAGGCCAGTAAGCTTAACGTGCATCACAGGAAAATTAATGGAAGGAATTATTAAGGATAAGATTGAGCAACACCTGGTAAGGACAGGAGTTATTAGGAACAGTCAGCATGGGTTCAGAAGAGGGAGGTCGTGTTTTACTAACATGTTGGAATTCTATGAGGTTGCAACAAAAGCATACGATCAGAGTGGAGCATATGATGTTATTTATCTGGACTTTCAGAAAGCATTTGATAAGGTGCCACATGAGAGGTTGGGCATCAAGTTAAAAGAAGTGGGAGTTCAGGGTGATGTTTTTAGATGGGTGCAGAATTGGCTCAGACACAGAAAGCAGAGGGTGATGGTGCGAGGAACCTCATCAGAACTGGCCGATGTTAAGAGTGGTGACCAGCAGGGGGCAGTGCTGGGGCTGCTGCTATTTTTAATACATATAAATGATTTAGATAGGAATATAAGTAACAAGCTGGTTAAGTTTGCAGATGATACCAAGATAGGTGGACTAGCAGATAATTTGGAATCCATTATATAATGTCACAAACTCGACTCAGAGTCATAAAAAGTTTTGGGGCAGCCACCCATGTATTTGGTATCCTGGCTGCAAAGTCGTAAAATTGTATACAGCACTGATGTGCACAAAACCGAACTGAGGTGATAGGGAAAAGGTGGAGGCTTTTAAAGGGGAAGACAGGAAGTGAGATTAAAGGGGTCGAGCTCATGAAGGTCTTCAGCCATAGGTTCGAGGCCGGACGTGACATCACAGGGGCCGGAGCTGGCAAGGTCTCCTTCCATAGGCTTGATCCCAGAAGGTGGAATCTCCCGTGAATTGTCTGCAGGAAAGGGAGAAAAAGAGTCAGTGCACTCTGCCACATCCCGGTATGACTCGGAACTGCCCTTACTTAAGTCCTTTAGCTGCCCCCCATGCACACATGTGTGACAATCATTACAGAAGGACTCGGATAACATACAGGCTTGGGCAGATTTGTGGCAGATGAAATTTAATGTCAGTAAATGTAAAATATTACACATAGGAAGTAAAAATGTGAGGTTTGAATACACAATGGGCAGTCGGAAAATCGAGAGTACACCTTATCAGAAGGATTTAGGAGTCATAGTGGACTCTAAGCTATCGACTTCCAGACAGTGTTCAGAAGCCATTAAGGCGGCTAACAGAATGTCAGGTTATATAGCGCCTTGATGTGTGGAGTACAAGTCACAGGAGGTTCTGCTCAAGCTTTATAACACACTGGTGAGGCCTCATCTGGAGTGCTGGGTGCAGTTTTGGTCTCCAGGCTACAAAAAGGACACAGCAGCACTAGAAAAGGTCCAGAGAAGAGCAACTAGGCCGAGTCCAGGGCTACAGGGGATGAGTTATGAGGAAAGATTAAAAGGGCTGAGCCTTTACAGTTTAAGCAAAAGAAGATTAAGAGGTGACATGGTTGAAGAGTTTAAAATTATGAAGGGAATTAGTCCAGTGGATCGAGACGGTGACTTTAAAATGAGTTCAACAAGAACGCAGAGACACAGTTGGAAACTTGTTAAGGGTAGATTTCACACAAACATTAGGAAGTTTTTCTTTACACAAAGAACGATAGACATTTGGAATAAGCGACCAAGTAGTGTGGTAGACAGTTGGACTTTAGGAACTTTCAAAACTCGACTTGATGTTATTTTAGAAGAATGAAGTGGATAGGACTGGTGAACTTTGTTGGGCTGAATGGCCTGTTCTCATCTCGATTGTTCTAATGTTCTAAAAACATCACCTGATTTAACAGAGACAGGTATCCATGAATGTTGTCCGACTTCCTATCCGGGGCTGTGACCAGCGGAGCCCCAATATTTTTGTCCTTGACTCATTCACTGTATACAGCTTGCCCCCAACCATAAGACCCAACATTCAGGACCCCGTCCACACTCTCCGCAAGCCTGCCCTGTGCCATCATTTTATTTTCAGTAGTCCATCTGAGTCTAAAATCTCCACCACAAGGAGTGACCGCCTTTCTTCAGGTTTCAGGCTCGGCTGCCACCAGATGGTTTCTGTTAGGCGCCGCTCCTTTGAAACTCGTAGCGCTTGTGGATTAAATGGTAAAACAAGCGTTTCAATTCATCAGAGGGAAAATAAAACAAGTTTTCTTAACAGGTCCACTTGAAGCACGGTGTGCAGAGTGAAGGTTCAGTTCATTTTTTTTTTTCTTGGATGGGATCATATAGCGCTTCTGTTTATTTATGAAATCTGGCGTGCTTGTCTAACTCCTGGTTGCTTCCTGGGAAAACTGCGGCCCCCAGAACTTCTCTGCAGCCGCTGCAAGACGGGCACAGACAAGGAGTGTGAAAGCCCGACAGCCATCACCTAGTAAAAGCTGCACGCCTGGCCGCGCACTAACTCCATGTTGGAAGATTAGTCTGGAGCTTGGCAGATGATTTCCAGACGGACTCTGGTGCTTGGAATGCAAAGCAAATGTTTGGGGACTGGGAAGGATTAAAGAAACAAAAGTGATGTTTTTATGCAAAGCTGAGATAGTACAGCGTCAACTACGTCCAGTTTATCAATGAGCTCACGTTGACGTGACATACTGTGGCACCTTCTGCAGCAAACACCTTCACAAGTTGCTTTACAGAGCAAACGATGAAACATTCAAGAAGTAACGGGGGAGCCTTCCATGAATTATTTGCTTCTTGATTAAATGGATGAATTTGGTTGACACTTTAATCCACAGAGACCCCGAAAACACAAACACACTGACGAGATAAGCGAGTCCCTCGAGGAAACACACCGGGAGCCAGCGACCATTTGTGGCTTCATAACCACTAGGGGGAGACAGACCCAGAAAACAATAGCATAGGGCAGACAGTACGATGAGTGCTAAAATAAAACACAAGGCACAGCCTTTATTTCACAGGATACACTCACCGGCCACTTTATTAGGTACACCTTTCTGGTACTGAGTTGGACCCCCGATTGCCATGAGAACTGCAGTAATTCTTCATTTCATAGATTCAACAAGGTGCTGGAAACATTCCTCAGGGATTATGGTCCGTATTGACATGATAGCATCACACACTTGCTGCAGATTTGTCGGCTGCACATCTATGATGAGAATCTTCCGTTCCACCAGACCAAAGGTGCTCTATTTGGATTGAGATCTGGTGACAGTGGAGGCCATTTGAGTACGGTGAACTCATTGTGACGTTCAGGAAACCAGTCTGAGATGATTTGAACTTTGTGACATGAAGTGTTATCCTGCTGGAAGTGGCCATCAGAAGATGGGGACACTGCGGTCATAAATAATGTTTGTTTTAGTGACAGGTTTGATTATTTTTTCGTTTCAGACAGGTTACCAGCTCTTCTCCTCTACTGCTGTTAAAACCCTCTGACAATTTGTTCAGAATGTGTAAGACCCTGCTATGCTTCCACTTCCGCTCCAGCCATCCACTTCTACAGTTTAGTTCTAGCCCTCTCCAGTAGGGATGGCCGATACCACTATTTTTGAAATGGACACAGTATTTCCAATTTTTTAAGGAGCATAGGAATTTGCATCTTTTTGATGTTTTAAAGGTGTTGGTCCGCACGTGTGCTTTCTGAACGTTCAAATGCGCTGCTTGTTTGGCCACTGGCCTGCTCCTTCTTCTCACCAATGTGACGTCAGGGTTGCTGTATTCTTTTCCACCTGTGAAAGTAGCAGCATACAACACAATGCTTTCAGTCCGCCATTGTCGCAGGGCCGTCTTAGTAGTATTATAGGCAGTAATGTAATAAAACATAATAAAAAGTAAAAAAATGAAATTACCTTAATGCCTCATCAAAAACAATATTATGAATTATTTTATCCACTAACTTACATTCTATAAATGTTGCTTTTTTGCATTTCTGTTTGCATATTATTCGAGATATTTGTCTCTCTTTCGTTTATTTGATGGTTCTCCTCGTTCTTGATTTTTATTATATGCAGCTCTTTTTTGTTCATTTTCTTTTTCTCGATGTTCATTATCAACTCCTGCCGCTCTTTCTCTATCACAATCTAAAATTCAATGTTCTTCAATAGATCATTTTCTTCTCTGCCCTGTCATTGTAACCGAGTATACTGAAGGTTGAGTTAGCACTGAGAGTGTCACGGGGTGCGACGGACAGAGGATGTGCGTAGCAGGAGTGACGATTGGGCGAGCCGTGTGGAGGGGAGTGGTCAGGGCTGAATAACGCGGACACGACGGATATCTTTTTGAATATAATAGAGAGATTCTTCAAGGTCACTTTTGTTTCTAGTTGGGGTTTTGACAGTAATCCCTCCTAAACGGCAATTTTTGAAAGTGTTTGTGGGACTTTATGTGCTTTTGGGGCTTCCAGATCACGACAGCGGGTGGGCAGGCCTGCTTTGTTAGGAGCGTGTCACGGAAGTCACGTCAGGTGATGCCATTGGCACATTTTATAAGCCGACTCCGAGGGGCTCTCACCGCCCTGGTTTGTGAATATTTAGTGAATGCTCTGTTACACTTTTTCAAATTTTTTTTTTTAGCAAACAATCTAACACTCTACTCCTATAACTTGGACAGAAAAATAACTTGAACCTTAAAATGTGGGATCCTGACATTGAACAGCTGTATTTCAGACCAGATCCGTTAGATTCTGAAATTCTGGCACAAAGAGGAGAGATTACAGATCTTGCTACAGTTCTCTATGCCAGGATCGATGATTCAATAATGTTATTAGCAGCAGCACTTATGATAAAGAGTAAGGGTGCGTTAAGGGGAAACTCAGAAATCTCAAGAAGTTTTCCCAAAACGCATTAAAAGTAAATACAGACAACTACAGGTGAAGAACAAGGTAATTTGGTAAAATAATTTCAGTAATCTGAAGAGCCTCCATATGGTATAAATTACTCAAATAGGCCTTAAAGGAACACTCCACCCAAAAATGATCATTTTGTTCCTCTGTTGTTTACCCTGTGTTGCTTGAAGGGATGGCCGAAAAAAAATTTGAATCTCATGTTTTCATACAGAAGGGAGGTATGCTATGGCTACTTGTAATGCGGGGAGTTTGCTGTGTTCTTTGTATGTATGTGTGGGTTTAGTGCCCACATCCTCTGAGGTCATCTGAGAGTATGACAAGTCGAAAGGCAAGATAAATGTTGGCTTTCCCTGTTTAGACAGATAGATAGATAGATAGATAGATAGATACTTTATTAATCCCAAGGGGAAATTCACATACTCCAGCAGCAGCATACTGATAAAGAACAATATTAAATTAAAGAGTGATAACATTGAAGGTACTCGTATAACAGACAATAACTTTGTATAATGTTAACGTTTACCCCCAAAGGGTGGAACTGAAGAGTCGCATGGTGTGGGGTCTCCTCAGTCTGTCAGTGGAGCAGGATGGTGACAGCAGTCTGTCGCTGAAGCTGCTCCTCTGTCTGGAGATGATCCTGTTCAGTGGATGCAGTGGATTCTCCATGATTGACAGGAGTCTGCTCAGCGCCCGTCGCTCTGCCACGGATGTCAAACTGTCCAGCTCCGTGCCTACAATAGAGCCTGCCTTCCTCACCAGTTTGTCCAGGCGTGAGGCGTCCCTCTTCTTTATGCTGCCTCCCCAGCACACCACCGCGTAGAAGAGGGTGCTTGCCACAACCGTCTGATAGAACATCTGCAGCATCTTATTGCAGATGTTGAAGGACGCCAGCCTTCTAAGGAAGTATAGTCGGCTCAGTCCTCTCTTACACAGAGCATCAGTATTGGCAGTCCAGTTCAATTTATCATTCAGCTGCACTCCCAGGTATTTATAGGTCTGAACCCTCTGCACACAGTCACCTCTGATGATCACAGGGTCCATGAGGGGCCTGGTCCTCCTAAAATCCACTACCAGCTCCTTGGTTTTGCTGGTGTTCAGGTGTAGGTGGTTTGAGTCGCACCATTTAACAAAGTCCTTGATTAGGTTCCTATACTCCTCCTCCTGCCCACTCCTGATGCAGCCCACGATAGCAGTGTCGTCAGCGAACTTTTGCACGTGGCAGGACTCCGAGTTGTATTGGAAGTCGGATGTATATAGGCTGAACAGGACCGGAGAAAGTGCTGTTCTGCTGACCACAATGTCAGACCTGCAGTTTACTTGGAAAAACAAAATTCAACGGCACTCGAAGGCATGAGTACAAATAGAAAATATTGCCCTCTGGCTTTCTAGCAAATAAAGACTCTGCCTACCAAGGCTTCTTTCAGGCTCTTTCGTTGGGATTACAAGAGCTCCGTCTCCTCTGCTCTTCAGTTAACAAATGACGCCTTCTTCTGGTCAGCTGGGCTTTTAAGGTCCTGGGACCAGAAGGAGTGAAGTCAGTTGCCCTCACTGGGTGGTTTCTTAGCACTCTGGAGGCAAAGGAAGATGATAGAATTAGCGGCAATGCCCCCTCTCGGCCTGCACCCAGATGATGACCCTCTGGTGTGCCTGCGTGACCCACCAAAGACCTGAGCTAGTGACCCCAAACTGAACCCACCCACAGGCCCTTGTAGTGGAATGGCACCCTGTCCAGCGAGGCCAGGTCTAGCATTCTGGCTACTGTAGGTGAAGCAAAATCATGCCCAAACCTTATATATCATCATACTGTACATATACGTTATTAACACTAGAATCCCGGAAAACTACGAAAAAACTCGTAATGCCGGCCCAACTTAAATTCGTTCGCACCTCCCCATCGGTGTCTTTTGTTTTATTAAATGTGTCAATCAGCACAAGCAGCAAGCAGCCTGCCATCCCATCCACCCCCTCGATGGAGCTCAACTTCAGGCAAAACGTTCTCTCAGCTCAAGTCTTGTTTATTTGCGTGTGGGGTGCCTGGAGTTGTAGAGGGTAAATAATAGAGTATATTGTTATTTGGAATACTTGCACTTCATGTGTGTTCCGTGAATACAAAAACTGGGTAAGTGTAGGATGAAAGGAAATGCGAAAAAATGCAAGAAATGCAGAACACATACCTAAAGCAGGAACTTTTCCCATGTTATACTAATAATGGCATGAAGTGTATAATGTGGGAAGACTTAAGTCCAAATATCAAATAAATACAAGAATATAACCAAAGAAAAAAAAAATCATTCAATTTACATGTGGCAGTCAATGAGTTACAAACCCGAGCTCAAATGTCAATCGACAGAAAGCTAATACGTATTCTTGTGGTGCAGAGGTAAGAGCTGCTGCCTTATAACTGAAAGGTTGCAGGTTTGAGTCCCAGCACTTTGTGTTTTGAGTAGTGAGCTGCTAATATTATTATTACTATACTACAATAAAAACATACATTTGATTTCAATCTGTAACCACCGGTGTAAATTTTGGCTACTTGTAAAAGTTATCGTTTGTTTTATTCAAATTTGTTTTCTCGGTGACGTTCATGTGGTACAACGAACTAGCCTCTCTGAGTTGATGGCATTTATCTCCATTCTTTTCACAAGAGCAGCGCCTTGGCTGATGCCTGCTCAGAAATGTTTGTTGTACCGGCAATCAAAGATATGATGTCCCATGACAACTATCAGACTGGACAAAGGCAGGACCGTAACACCAGACGGCTTCTTCACAGCGCATTCGCCGGCTAATAGGCTGCTCTGCACCACAACACAACTCTGCTTGGCACCATAAAGTAAAATGGGACTTCCACCTGCAGCTAAAGTCACTTCAGTACACGAGGCGGTGTTTGGTGTGTGGAGATACCTCCTTGCTGATCTTTCACTTGACCAGTAGTTTAGGGGGGAATGTTGTATTGGGTCTCAGTGTTTACAAGTCAGCGTCTGTAATGGTTAAAGATTGCTGCCTGCCCACATTTAGATGCCTTAGATGACCACCTCGCTTGCCTAAATGGTACAGCCAGCCCTGCTGTCCAGGTTAGGGTCCTGCCTTGGGTCAGACTGTGGTCTTCTGCCTTCTTTAAACTATAACAAGTAGGTCTGATAATCTATGTATGTGTATGTGTGCTCATTTTTCATTTTATTAAAATTCTTTGTAAAGTCCCCTGCAGTGGGATGAAAGGCACTATATGAAATAAAGGCTTACCGATTATTCATCCCTCTCCTAAGTGGGCATACGCCATCGTTCACATTGCCCTACTTTTCCAAATGAGTTGCTCACTAATGATGGACACTTTAATGAACAGCTTTATTATATGAAAGTGTACATCACGGGTGTCAAACTCCAGTCCTGGAGGGCCGCAGTGGCTGCAGGTTTTCATTCTAACCATCTTCTTCATTAGTGACCAGGTTTTGCTGCTAATTAACTTCTTTTGTCTTCATTTTAATTAACTTGACTCAGGCCCCTTAGTTGTCTCTTTTTCCTTAATTAGCAGCCAAACAACAATGAGACACAAAAGAAGCCGCCACATAACCAGGTCACCTGTGCCCATCACACAATATCTGAAAATAAAGAGAGGTGAAGGACTCAGCAAGGTTCATCTCTTACGTCACCAGATGGTGTTCTTAGAAAAAAAAACAGAAAATTTACAGTCTGCTGTGGCAGGATGAGGGCAGCAACAAGCCATGGAATTAAATAACAGGTTTAAATAACAACAAGAATCAGCTTCTCATTAAGGGATTGGTTGGAGTTTGAAATCCCAGTTTAGCTGGTCATCTGTCGGCTTGTTTCACATCTCATTTCTGTTTGGCTGTCATTTAATGAAGAAACGAATCAATTCAGAGGACTGAATCCTTAAAAACAGGGCTATTAAAATGAAGGTAAAAGGAGTTAACCAGCAGTGAAAACGGGTCACTGATCAGGGAAAGGGTTAGAATGAAAACCTGCAGTCACTCCGGACCTCCAGGCCCGGAGTTCAACACCCCTGGTGTACATTAAGACAAAGTGGTTTACAGAGCAGTCAGCCTTTCCTTTATCTAGTGCCTTTCACAGAGGGTATTCTAACCAACGCCTTTGCCATGAAGGAATCGTTCTGCTGTGTGCCCGTATGGCGGCTCTGTTCACCAACACCTTTGCCATAAACGCATCTTTCTGCTTTGTGCCCGTGTCTGTTCACCAACACCTTTACCATGAATGTCTTTCTGTTGTGTGCCCATATGGCGACTCTGTCCACCAACACCTTTGCCATGAACGCGTCTTTCTGCTTTGTACCCGTGTCTGTTCACCAACAACTTTACCATGAATGTCTTTCTGCTGT
>JANRMT010062811.1:4758739-4769474 GCA_026402145.1 Polypterus bichir lapradei | reverse complement strand
ACCAACAACTTTACCATGAATGTCTTTCTGCTGTGTGCCCGTATGGCAGCTCTGTCCAACATTCATCGAGTGCCATGCTGTATCAGTGATTCTCCAGATGCCCTTGTGCTTTTGTAGAAGTGTGTGCTACAGCAGGGTCAGTCCAACGAGGAGGACAAAGAAAAAAGGACAAAGAACAGCAGAAGTGACTGATAAGACAGCGTGTTGTCTAGCAGTGCCCGGGGCTCGGCGATGGCTTTGACGGAGTGTCTTGAGAGCAGGTGGGGAAGCAGTAGGCAGGCAGGCAGGCGAGATGGCACTGAAATGTCCGGATGACCGCGTGGCATCTTCAGGGATCCCAGCCGTCAATTTTCTTATTGAATTTATCCACTTCAGGGGCAGCCACAGAACATGCCAGTACTCGGGGGCACAAATACGGGGAGAGTGTAGAAGATGGGTTTTATGGGGACCAGTAAAGAGTTTCAGACTCAGGACTGAAGTGCAGTGCTTCACTTTCAGGGGCAGTCAGACATTAATTTGTCTTTAAGGGGGCGACGGCAGGTACCCTGCTGACTGAGGTACTTTACTAGAGGGCCCTTGCAAGATTCAGTGGATTAAAAGCAGGAATCTGACCGGGACAGCATGCCAGCGTATCAGTGAACTGTGCCATGTATGTCAGCAGCTTCACATTTTGCTGTCAAATGAAAAAAGAAAAAGAGTTTATAACATGAATTTTGCAGTGTCTATAAAATATTCAGCAAATTGAATGTTCCACATTTTGTTCTTATTGATTATTAAATCACAGTGGATTTGATTTAGCTTTTTTGATAATGACTCCTTAGTGTAGCTTCAGGTAGGCCTACAAGGCAGGTGGACGGGGTGCCAGTCCCTCACAGTGCCAGTTTAGAGTCACCAGTAAATGTAGCCTGCAGGTCTTAGAAGATGTGGGAAGAAAATAAAAGTACATGGAAAAAAAAAATCAGACACAGAGAGAAGGTGCAAACACCACACCGAGAGAGAAGGGGTGCGGGTTTCACACCCAAGACACTGGACCTGGCAGTCAGCAGCACTAACTGCTCTGCCGCCTTACTACTCTGCCCGATCATGAATCTCCAACTGTAACACTGTGCTGTAATAAGTAATGAATCGCATCTGTGCACTCACCCTCACACTCTTTATTGTTAAACTTTAACTTTATGAATAAGGCACTGTTAATTTGCTGATCGGCTTTCATTTCAGTTTTCCTGATATCCCTAACAAAAAGAGGACCGTGCCCTCGCCTCGCCCTGGGGGCCTCATCCCCCAACGCCTGCATTTTGAAAAGCGTCCATAAATACCAGATGCCTAATTCATCCCCTCATCATTTATTCATTAAGTCGGCATGGTTTGCATTTGTTCTTAAGTTCAGTGAGTCTGCCTCTCCAGATGGTGCGTTTCAATGCGAAAGGGGCCGAGTCACAGGCAGAGCAGGGCAGCACGTGTGATGGCGGGTGGGTGGGGAGGGTTTTGGGGGGGACGTGGCTCCTTGTACTGTAGAAAGTGGGACTGTGGAGTCAGAGCCTGCAATAGGAAAGGAGGACAATTAGGGTCGAGCTACCCCTGAAGTGGTCACTTGTGGAAGTCACAGCAGTCGGCACAGTAACAGCTTGGACCTTCAGTTCAGGCCTCTGTTTCAAGATGAAGACCCAGCTGCGATCCCAAGCAAGTCGCTTAACCTGCCGTAAAAGTAACTGGAAACAACTGTACTGTGTTCAGAACCAGCATGGATTTAAGCGTCAGTAAAACAACAGTCAGTACTTCAATAAAAGGTACAACACCAACTCCTTTGATTACAAATTTTCAATCTTAGTGACAATTTGTGCTGAGCGTGGTGTCGGCTAACAAGCAATGCTGCCACTGCCCCGTCATAAACTTCCTTTTTTTTAAGATATTCAAGTGAAAATCACTGTAATATGGCGCTATATATGTGCCCGACCCGACACAGATTGGACACGGAGGCACACGTATAAAATAAATAAACTTTTATTGTTCTTCAGCTGGAGGGCACATCTTTCCCGTGTCCCCCAGCCTAAAGTACCAACACACCACACACTTTCTTCTCCTGCACCACCACTCCTCCCAGGCAACCTCGTCCTCCTCCGCCCGACTCTGGCCGCTGAGTGGTGGTCGCTGGCTCCTTTTATTGGGCACCCGGAAGTTCTCCAGGTGCTTGATTGCCAACATCCGGCTGCACTAGTGCCTGCGGAATCCAACAGGGCTGCACAAAACTCCAACTCCCATGAAGCCCTGGGGGAGTCCGAGGCACCGCTGCAACCCAGGGAGACAGCCATCTAGCATTCAGGGGGAGATGTTGTGTTTCCCATGCTTGCTCCCCTGGTACATATGCTGCAGGGGCGTCCTGGACGGGCATGTGCCCTGGCCATCCATCACATCAAATAAAACCTCATCAAGTACACCATGTAATTGACTCTTCTTCATGACTTTTACACAAGGACAACGCTCAAAAGAAAAATGCGGAGCGTCACCTGGCTGTGGGTTGGCCAAACAGTTCAGCATCATTATACATTTTACATTTCTGACTGCGTACTTTTAGTGTTTTGCACAGTTCACCGTAAAAATAATAATTTTTTGAACAAAAGGTTCAAAAAATGAAACGCTCTCCCTTGTTGTTGTTCCATAGATTGTTTGCAAGAACTGAACATGTTGAATAATTTCTGTTAATAAAACAAGCAAAAACGTCTGATCTTTGGCGCTATATGTAATAGTCTACTAATGCAAAGTCTTTAAAAATGTGACTTTTTGATGTCCACACATACTGTAAGTTTTTCCAGAAGATTAACTTGACAGCGTAGCCTGCTGCTAGTGCGAGCCCTCTGGACCTGATGACCCACCTACTGAACCTGCCAGGTGGTCTACCTTGTCATATTTTACTGCTGCGGGTGTCAAAAAAAGCAAGAGAAGCAAAATGTGACAGACAGAGCTGGCAGATCAGCCTTCCTTATGGGATTTTACTGCCTTCACAGACAGAAATGGAAAACTGCATGAGAAGAGAAAAAAAATGGAAAATTAGGAAGAAATGGCAATGTTTGGAAATTAAACATATTTTTAAAATGGCATTGGTGAACTATGATTTAAATAAGTTCTCTTTAACTGCGGCAGTAGTTTGAGATTAAATGTGTCACATTTGCTTGTCTACCCAGGGTTCAAGTCTAAGATAAGTTCAGTTTGTTCACTGACCACCGTTTTAAAAAAAAATTAAATAAATAAATAAATAAATAATAATAATTTAAACTGATGTTAACATTCAAATACATGAAAATCAAATAAGCCATGATTTACAGAAGCAACTGTAATAAAAGGAATGGCACAAAGCTAAAGAACTAAAATTTAAATGACAAACTATACAAGACTGTGAAGTGACAGTCCAGATGCTATATGTTGTAAAAGATTACAAGACAAAGATGAAGAGTTGGGGGGACACCACAACCCCGTATATCGTCAGGGAAAATAAATGCAGCAAAAAAGAAACATCACTAAGGACGCTAGTCTCAGATCAGACTCTCCAAGATGGCAACACCAGTCAGGAAGAGGCGGGTCCAGGGGGCCGGACACCAGAACTGACATCAGAGGGGCTGAGGTTGTCAATCAGTCACTCCATCTGTGTAGATGGAGTGATGATGTAACTTACAAAATGTGTGACGAATATTATTCTAAGTCTATCAAATCCTGGGGTCTCGAGTATAAAGAGTGCGTACACACAAAAATGTCACGTATGCCATTTTCCGCGCTCACTTTAAGAGGTATAAAAACCAAACTTGGCATAAAGCCACACACATTTTCATGGCAGCCTCACACCATGCGTACGCACTTTTCTCCTTGGTTCTTGCATCGTTTTCCTTTCTTTTTTTTAGATTCACATCCATGATGTGGGCTTTATCAAATAAACCGAAATTAACTGTATATCGTTTGCAAATTTAAGGCACTTGATTGTAATCATTCTCTAACCATATAGTGGTGCACAAAATGGCCAAACTATTCCAAATACTGTGCCATAACTGCTTTAGCATTTTTGCTCTCAGTGCACCACTCAGAGTATTTTAACCTGTTTATTGTGTTTGTGTGTGGCATCACAGCGGCACAGGTTGTGTCGAGAGTGCAGAGGATTATATCTTAGAGCAGAAGATACGGCTTCTAGCCGTTGAGGACATTTATGGCCTCAGGAAAGCCACCAGCATCTGCATGGATTCACCCCAGCCATGCCACAGTCTATTTGAACTTCTCCAATCCAGCAGACGCTTTAGAGCCTTTCCTAAACAGACCTCGAGGTTCAGAATCAGTTTCATCCCAAGAGCTATAAACTCAAATCAATCAGTCCATCAAGTGCTCTTTGTAGAACTGCTTGTACTTATAATTACAATTACCTCACTGTAAACTTGCACTACAACTGTAACATTGCACAACCTGAGCCACTTTATGAACCATTTGTATATTGTATTTAGGCTTTTGTATTGTATATTTTCATTGTTTTTATTGTATTATATATTTTTCTTTATCATTTTATAGAAAAAATTGAGTTTATGGCGGAATTGCATATTGAATCTCATTGTACCGTACAAGGACAATAAACAAATTCAATTCAATAGAAGAAGATTATGACTGGCTTCTAAGTCGATTTCGATTTCCAAGTGCTATCCTCTTGGAGCTGTGTGCTGTTAGAATACTAGGATGTATACTTGATATCATTTTTATGATGAAATGCGTTAAAGTATGCATATTACATTTTACAAATAAATTGTTAACTGCATTTAAATAATGTATACTGTTAATAATTAAACAGGTGAGGACGGGGTGGTGCAGTAGTGGCAATGAGCTGGCGCCCCACCTAGGGATTGTTCCTAATTCGTGCTGCATGCTTGCTGGGACTGGCATAACCCTGAATGGATAGATGGATTAAACTTTTATAGCAAAGGTTTTTCAGTGTTCCTTAAAAGTTTTGAAGAATCGTCATTCCAAGCTTACCGCTGCTTTCTCATTTATTATAGATGCTTATTGTGTGATGATTAGTTACATGGAGAAAGAAATGGAAGGAAAGGAATTGGGGGTTGGTACGTTTGACAGACACAGTACTGCGGCAACAAATTATTCCTTCGAGAGTCGCGCATGTCCCAGCAAGTATCATTACGGGAGGCAGGAACAATTCCTGGACAGGGCGCCAGCTCGTCACTACCACTGCGCCCCCACATTTTTAATACATGTGTTAATGCATTTCATCATTAAAATGATATCAAGGATACATCTTAGTATTCTAAAATGTTCAGAGAGCTGTAATATCTTGAATGTAATGTATTCTGTGTGGTAATCACTGCCTGCGCGCTCCTGTCGGCATAAAAGAAAGCCCATTTAAGAAGCATGTAGCGATTAACGACTTGGCCGGGGAACACATAAAATACAAAGTATTTTACGTTCTACTTTAGATTTCTAGATGAAGTTTACCCTAAGCCTAACCCTAATCCTAATGACAAGATAAACTACGAGAAATTTCAAGATTAAAGTCATCATTTTGACGTTAATCTCATTGAGTTTAATCTCAACATAGACATTTTTTTCTTCTCTGTGACCCTAACACACCTCCATATGACACTCAGACACTTGCCTTTTCATGTCAACTTTGACATCTAACCACTTCTTTTTTGAAATTCTTCTTTTTTATATGTGATTTTGCCATTGTCTTTTAACAAAACAATGAATGGACTGGGCTATTAATATTGATTTGCATATTCAAATATGCAAAATTCTGAGAGGAGTCAGGGTGAGGCTTAGGCATGTGCGTGCGCATTAAAATTCACTTTGATTGGGGTTTGTAAAGGGGAAGTGCGTGGAATCTTGCCTACGCAGTTTTACACATCTGAATTTTTTTGTGCATTCGCATATTTCTGTTTTTGTCCGTACGTACGCCATGTTTTAGTGTGAATTCTATGCATGCCGCCATACATGAGGCCCCATATCTTTTCACAAGCTCATTGTTCTCCAGCTTTTCCAAAAGAGTCAGTCTTTTCCTAGAGTGTGTGTGCCAATCTCTGCCTGAACCGCATCTTCTCGCTGCTTATGAGCTCTCTGAAATCCCGGTGAAGTTAGGAGTAGTTTCCTAACTGATAAAATGCGTTAACTCCTACTAGTAAGAATAGGAGGAAAATTGTGTCATCGTTCTAAGATTTTTGAGCCAGTTAGGACCGTTTTCTTACTTTGAGACACTTGATAAATACGGGCTCTGGTGTGGAACTTTGAAGATAAATTATAGCATCAAAAATGTTGAATAATTATAATGTGCAGATAACTGAGGTTGTTTTTACTGTAACATAAATACTGAGTACATGTTTGTTCACTCCATGCTTACAGAGCGATGCTTACGTAATTCCTTTCCTTTTATATTCACTTCTAGATAAGTGACTTTTTTCTTTTTTTTTCCTTTTATGGTTAAAACAGCAGGAGACATTAGCTGGTGCAGATGTGTGCACCTCTCCCATTAATAATACTACTACTGCTACTAACAATAGTAATAATAATAATGATAAAAATAATAATAATAATAATAATAATGCATTTTATTTATATAGCACCTATGTTTTGCCATCAGGAGCAGCTATCAGGCAAGGAAAAGGAAAATATACAAAGCATACAAGTTGAAATGAGCGCTCTCAAGGTACATTTGAAACAGTAAACCAAACCGTATTTGAAGCCACTCAGAATGTTTCTCTGTTTTAGGACAGACACGTTCACAAATTCACCGATGCTTCTCGATGGGTCATTTTCAAAATTTCAAAAATTTGTACAGCATTTTCTATAGAAGACATCTTAATCAAAGCTGAGCTTTCCTGAGTAGTTTCTTTGAAGAATACGCACGTCAAGTCTCAACAAGGTCAATCTGCTGGGAATGCGGACAGACAGACAGACAGACAGACAGACAGACAGACAGACAGACAGACAGACAGTGCAGTCGCAGTAGGTGCTCTTTGTGTTACACTGTATGTGAACACATCTAAAAATAGTTTGGGGTGTTTTTAGCTGATCATTCAATCTCTAAATCCATTCATTCAAATTCAGGATCACAGAGAGGCACTGAACTCCAGTGCACCCAGTAAACCATTTCAGCTCCACCAGTTGTCTCTGGGATTTGGGAAGAGTAGCCACAAAGCCAAAGGGAGAACCTGGAAAGTCAACAGGTGATGAACCTTTTTTTTTTTTGCTTCTTGTCCAGCTATTCATTAAAACCGAGTTATTTTGGGTATTTAGAAAAAATAAAACGGTTGTGAAGAAGGAAGAAAGAAAGAAACAAAAAGAAAGAAAGAGTTTGACTTCTTCTGCTATAGGAGAGAGGACATTGACCTTCAGTTGAACTATCAAACTGTGGATTAGGAGGTACACTTGAGTGTTAATAATAATAATAATAATAATAATAATAATACATTTTATTTATATAGCGCCTTTCCCATGCTCAAGGCACTTAACAGAATATAAGAAAGAACGGCAGGGTATACAGCATATAGCATTGTACAAACCAAATAAACAAATAAAGAAGATTAAGACAGTAAATTCAGAGAAAAAAAAGCCTAACAGACAACAGAATTGATGGTCTAACACACACACACACACAGGTTACATGAGCATCTTGACAGAGAGGTAAACTGAGAGAAGGGTAATAAAGTCAAGTAGAGCTAAAAGCCTTCCTGAACAGATGAGTTTTGAGTTGTTTTTTAAAAAAATTCATGGAGTCAGCTGACCTGATTAATTTCGGTAGGTCATTCCAGAGTCTGGGCGCTATACAGCTGAAGGCCCTGCTGTCACCCATGGAGTGTAGATTAGTGTGGGGCACAACAAGATTACCAGAATCAGAGGACCTTAGTGAGCGGGCAGGCACATAGTGATGGAGAAGGTCACTGATGTAGTTTGGCGTGAGGTTATTTAAGGCTTTGTAGGTTATTAGTAGGATTTTATATTCGATTCTGTAAGACACAGGGAGCCAGTGAAGACGGAGCAGGATGGGTGTGATGTGCTCGCTGCTGCTGGTTCAAGTGAGGACTCTTACAGCTGAGTTTTGAATAAGCTGGAGCTGTGATACAAGATTAGAAGGGGCAGCGAGTTACAATAATCGATGCGGGATGTGATAAAAGCAGGGACAAGTTTCTCAGCATTAGAAAAGGAGAGGAAGGAGCGAACACGGGATATGTTACGGAGGTGAAAGTAAGAAAGCTTCTTAATGTGATTTGTGTGGGCGGAGTAAGAAAGGGACGAATCAAAAATGACACCGAGATTCTTTGCAGTGGAGGCAGGTCTGATGAGATCACCGCCAAGATGGACTGGGAAGGAGCTCATTTTATTAAGTTGCATTTTAGTCCCAATTTGCAGGAGTTCAGTGTTGAGGATTGTTAGTTCTATTTGGGGCTCAAGATTTACTGTGTAGTATCTCTATCTTGGTACACACTGTGAAACGTCTGCCTTTCCAAGCGTTACCACGTGGGGTTGATTTTCTTTTGATACTCTTCGTTGTTGTCATGTTGCTCTTTATAGGATTCGGTATGATATGTTTTGTATTGTGGGGGGTTTGCAGTTTAATTGCATGGGCACTATATTTGCATAATGCTTTTTTGAGGAAGATATATAATGAATTTGGCACCCGGTGTGTATTGTTGAGGTGTGATTCTGATATCAGTAAAAGGGTCTCTGCATTGAAGATAAAGATATTAATAACAACAACATTTATTTATATAGCACATTTTTATAGAAATAGTGTAGCTCAAAGTGCTTTACAAAAAAGAAAAGTTTATAAAAAAACAAAACTAAAATTAGGCAATACTAAATAACAAAGAATAAAGTAAGGTGTGATGGCCAAGAGGACAGAAAAAACAAAATCTGCAGGGGTTACCGAGGCCATGAGACCACCCAGCCCACCACTAGGCATTCTACCTGACATAAATGACCTCAATCAGTCCTCAGGGTCTACAGGCTTCACATGGAAGAACCTGATGATGATGATGATGGTCATGTGGACCTCTGGCCTTCAATCCATCAATGTAGTGACTGCATGGCGCCCAGATCAGGTGGTGGTGGCGCAAATCACCACCACAGAAAACCGGAAAAAGAACAGCAGAGAAAGTAGAGGTTAGTACCGAATTTGGAGCCACCATGAATAATTAATTGAATATACAGAGCATCAGGATTAAAAATGAAGTTATGAGAAGGCCATGTTAAAGTAATGTGTTTTCAGCAGTGTTTTAAAGTGCTCCACTGTATCGGCCTGGCGAGTTCCTATTGGCAGGCTATTCCAGATTTTAGGTGCATAACAACAGAAGGCCGCCTCACCACTTCTTTTAAGTTTAGCTCTTAGAATTCTAAGCAGACCCTCATTTGAAGATCTGAGGTTATGATTTGATGCGTAAGGTGAGAAACATTCTGAAATATATATAAGTAACCTAACTTTTTCTATATTTCTTAAGTGAAAAAACGCTGTACTGATAATCTGATTAATATGTGATTTATAATTCAGGTCAATAGTTACCCCTAAATTCTTTACCTCCGTCTTGACTTTTAATCCTAATGCATCAAGTTTATTTGTAATAACCTCATTATATCCATTTTTGCCAATTTAATAATTGTATTGGTGGTTTATCTTTTCTGACTGTTTTATTGTAACCATATGATCTAGACTTACTGTAGTATTAGGTGAGAGGTTTGAAAATAGAGTTACCCTGCTCTCTTACTGTTATGGAGAAAAAATAAAAGTAAAGGAAGTCCTGAGCGAGCAGCTTGTGCCCGGTGTAAAGTGTCATGTCGCTGCACTGGTGTCTGCCATGCCGTGCTGCTCTGCTGTGTCACCTTCCTATTCTTCACACCTCTCTGTCACATCCTACTGCTGTACAGGATGACTAAAACGGCTGCACAAATAAACGTTCTTGCTTATTTTTAGTAGGACTGTGCACTGCAAATTGCAGGTCTCTGTTCCTATTTTATTTCAGAGTTTTCTCTTTTCAGTTGTAGTTAATCTATCACATTGTGGTATTCAGACTTGACAGTTGTCTTCATGGTGTATGATCAGTAACTTGTGATGTTTGCAGCCTTAATTAAATGGAGGCCTGGAGCCACTGAGCATTTTCTGCAACTGCCTTCACAATACAAGGAAGCAGAATCAATGGCTGCAACTTTCAGTGCTAAGCAGAGAGATGGGGGCCTTTTTAGAGCCATCCATTAAGCTATGCTGCAAGCGTTTGTTTGGTTTGTGACTGAAAATTGGACCACTTGAAATGGAGAACACATAGAAGAACACACAAAATCCACAGAATTAGTGGACCAGAATTCAACTGGAGCTGCACGCTCCACCATGCTGTCCCTTTCTGAATCACAGAAATGTTAAATGCAGTTAATACGTTGAAGACTAAAGGAAAAAAAAAGGGAGAAGAAAGACCAAAATGGACAAGAAAGGCGGCAGTAACCAGGAGACAAGCGGTCAAAAGGACGAGCGAGGTGTCTGCACCAAAAAAGAGCCAGCAAGCAAAAGCAAAATGTAACGCAAAAATAAAAGATTACAAATTGCAGAAGCTGTTCTCCTGATCTGACTATAATAGATCCTACTAGATCTTCGACACAGGCGACCACCAGATCCTCCTTGCCACCCTCTCTGATTGTAAGAGCCAAATTGTTTATGTTCATGTTAATGGTAGATAGATAGATAGATAGATAGATAGATAGATAGATAGATAGATAG
>JANRMT010062811.1:4714020-4758558 GCA_026402145.1 Polypterus bichir lapradei | reverse complement strand
TAGATAGATTTTAATTTTTGTATAGCAGGCAGGATAGATAGATAGATAATTAATGGCACTATATTAGATAGATAGATAGATAGATAGATTTGTGTAAGGCGCTATATTGAATAGATAGATAGATAGATAGATAGATAGATAGATAGATAGATAGATAGATAGATAGATAGACACTTTATTAATCCCAAGAGAAAATTCACAATGGTAAATTTTCTTTAGTCTGCTCAGCATTAACTTGAATATACAGTAAGATAGCTTAATTTTGATAATGGAGGATTCAGTTCAACCCCCTGTGAGTTACAGATAATGCAATGTTCATAATCTCAGCTCTGTGTGGCAGTAGAAGAGCCCATAGATTGAAGTTAGAAAGCTGGAAATAAACACGAACGGTCAGATAGCCATTAAGAGTTTTCTGACTGTCTGCTGCATAGAACAAGGCATAGAAACCTTAAGAAATGTAACCTGGATATTTCAGCAGGATATTATAAGTTCTTCTTTTTTTCTTTTATTTTTTTTTTTTGTGCGTACTATATAACTGTTTTACTTTGAATTTCACTAAAATCTTTAAAAATGAAGACACTTGGACCGTGGAGAAATTTTTGCACAACGAGTTGTGTTGGTGGTGGAATATCTACCTGATAGCTGCATTTGGGCTCATTTGAAGCGTTTGGAAACCTTCGTCAATCGCAGCTACACTAATCTTGGCATCACTGGGACTGCCCCTCAGGTGGTTTGAGTCCTACCTCTTAGGCAGATCCCACCGTTTGTCCTGGTGAGGAGAGATGTCAAGGATACAGCAGGGATGTGTCCTGGGGTGTGCCCCAAGGGCCAGTGCTGGGTCCTCTCCTCCTCACTAAGCCCTATCATCCTGTCCCACTGTTTCTCATGTCAGTGCTATGCCAGTCATACTCAGCTCTACCTGGCACTCTCTCCTGTGAGCTACACAGAATCAGCCAGAATCTCTTTGCACGTCTCACTGATACTGCAACCTGGATGAAGTAACACCATCTCCAGTTCAACCTGGAAAAGATGAACCCTTTTGTTATCCTAGCTCGTCCATCTATTCCACACTTCGCCTTTGATCAGTTCAGATCGTTATCGCTAACACCGACCTCCTGAAGTGGTAATCGAAGACCAGCGGTCCTGCAAAGTCGATGTTGCTGCAGTCTCTCAGTCAGATTCACTCTGTGCAACATCTGAAATATCAGGTCATATGTGACCGAGTACGCAGCACAATGCCTGGTCCAGGCTTTGGTCTTGTCACCTACTTGACTACTGCAACTCTCTGCTGACAGAAGTACCAGAATGAGTTACCGGTTCTTTACAGATGGTTCAGAATGTCGTGGCACATCTGGTGTTCAACCAGCTGAACACATGTCACTCATCTTTTCAGATCACTACATTGGCTCGCTGTATTAAGTTCAAATCCTTGTTGCTTGCCTACTGAGTAGTCAGTGGTGTAGAAGCTAAGTTTATGGAGATACTTGTGAGGGCTACGAAGCCCGGATACGTACAGCCGCCCTAACCCAATACAGACAGGTGGAAACACGCGCTCCAGCACAACACACACCTTTATTCTCCTGTGGGGAAGCGCTTTTCTGTTTGCTCCACACTACTCAACAGAATACAAATAATGTCCACAATGATGGCACAGTCTGTCCGCCTCCAGTCCTCCACACAGGCTTTGTCCTTCTTCTTCCTAACTCTGGCCCATGAATAGTGGCGACAGGCCCCCTTTTATAGGATATCCAGAAGAACTCCAGGTGACTAATGACCTTCGTCTGGCAGCGCTTCCTGGTGTGGCAGAAGTGCTGCCAAATAGGGCCCAGCAAATATCCAGGCGCCCCCTAGTGGTGGCCACAGGCCCCAACAGGGTTGAGTTTCCATGCTCCAAACCCATTGCCCCAATCCAAGCCAAGGGGGCTTCCCTCTATCGGTCTGGGGGAGAAAATGTCCTGGAATTGTCCTCTTCCATTGTCAGGGCATCCACCACAGGGCCTGTGCTCCTTCTTGACCACTCGTGTCTGCTAATAATAATTCTTTTTATTTAAATAGCGTTTTTCTTACTACTCAAAGCGCTCAGCAATTGTAGGTTAAGGGCCTTGCTCAAGGGACCAACTGAGCAGAGTCCTTTTTTGGCATTTACGGGATTCAAACCAGCAACCTTCCGATTGCCAGTGCAGATCCCTAGCCTCAGAGCCACCACTCCATCTGGTGATACCACCTCTGCATGGTATCAAATCTCAATGCAGGTCCTTCATGTGTAGCTCCTCGCTGGTGGAATGAGCTACCCTCCGCCATTCGAACGCCCGACTCGCTCGATATACTTAAGAAGTGTTTGGAGACTCTCCTGTTTGGGAAAGTTCTGTCTAACTGATATCAGCTGATATGCTGAGATGCCGCACTGCCATTTCCACAACCAAAGTTCTCGTACAGTATATAAAACCGACTGATCAGAGAGCTGGTCATACTGTAAGTCGTTAAACAGGATGGTCATTAAGTGAGGAGCGTCTGTAGTAACTTTTATAACGTATACTAAGGAAGTACAGGTAGACCTTCACTAATCCAGCACTGTTGGGGTTCGCCATTAACAAATACACAAAAGTCTGCTTGTTTCTTTTTTTTCTTTATCCAACGAGGGATGTTGCATGTTGCCGGTGCAGCCGTATAAGGTCACCTCACTCCTCCGTTGGCCATACTTCTCCCGTTCCTTTCTTGGTGCCCTGCCACTTGACCTTCTGTCACACTCTGGTGATGCACTGAAATAGTTGTCTCTGTAAGAGCTTTGCCAGACTCTGTCCTTGTTCTTGGCCACCATTTTCTCCTGGACCACCTTGTGCCCACTGTGCTACCCATCTCAGTGTTTTCCCAGGTGTTGGGAATTTTAATCTCTCATACCGTGGGATTCTTGACCCAAGGAATCCATTTTTGATATCTGTTTTTCATGATTTGTATACTTTTTGGTTCCAATATTTTATTCAGGCCATAATTGTTTATTTCAGGATGGTGCCATTTTGTACTCCCGTCGTTCAGACCACTTCTGAGTTGTTAGGGGTGTGTCCTCGGAGGTCGTGACATGTTGCTTATGATGCAACGGGCTAAAAAGGTCGCCTTTTGCTCACTTATCTAGATATCCAAGTTCACGGATTCCTAAAACCGTTACTTTGAAATATTATTATTCTGACTTGATTCGTTTCTCGGTGTCAGCCTTCTTCCTTTGAACCTTCTGACACCCAATTCTTATCTCATGTTTTGGTTTTGGCTTCTGTGTTTTCAGTCTCCAGAGAGTCGACCCTTTTCTGTCCTTTAGTTGCATCTTTTCTTCCAGCTACTTAATAAAAGTGAACGCGCTACCAGCAAAGCATGACACCAGGGTTCTCTGCTCAAAGTATAATGCGTTTTCACATGTGTAGCTGCATGGGTGGAAGGCGTACCATAACTGTTAACTTTGGACCGGAACACACGCTGGAAATTCCGTGTACATTAGAAAGTTAGAACAATCGAGACGAGAGCAGGCCATTTAGCCCAACAAAGCTCGCCAGTCCCATCCGCTTAATTCTTCCAAAATAACATTCAAGTCCATCCATCCATTATCCAACCCGCTATATCCTAACTACAGGGTCACGGGGGTCCGCTGCAGCCAATCCCAGCCAACACAGGGCGAAAGGCAGGAAACAAGCCCCGGGCAGGGCGCCAGCCCACCGCAGGGCACACACACCCACACACCAAGCACACACTAGGGACAATTTAGAATTGCCAGTGCACCTGAGCTGCATGTCTTTGGACTGTGGGAGGAAACCCACGCAGACACGGGGAGAACATGCAAACTCCACACAAACCCGGGTCTCCTAACTGCAAGGCAAAAATTCAAGTCTTTTGACAAAAGATGGGGCAATCACTTGGTTTCGGCCTTTGGTACTTTTATTTGACTACACCTCTTTTTCTTGGCGTATTCAAACCATCATTTCTGCCTTTATCTCTCTTTGCAGAATGTGAAAGGACCAGGAGGAGGACTAACCAAAAAACTGTTTGTACAGAACAGGCCAGAGTTGAAGCCAAAAGTCAAAAGCTCAGTAAACAAAGGTCAAGGTGTAATCTGAAAACACACGTAGTCTACAGGAGAACTAATTACATTAATCATCACTAAACGCCACGTAAGCTCTTAATAGTACCAAAATAACATCACGTTGAGTTATGAAGGTCCCTAAAGGCCTACAGTCTACCACGCACCACTTGGTAACTTACCCCATGTGTCAAGGAATCCCAGTGTGTGTCTATGGAATTGGTTTTAACTTGAAGAGAATAATCGCCACAACTTATCCTCCTATAATTAGCTCAATGGCAATGATATTTTTCAATTTAGTGCTTCAGGCTGTGCTGCTCATGCATTCGCCAGCAGGTGGCACTCTGTGTACGTCAAAACGAGACTTCTTCACATGGCCTTGTTATCCGGCATGTCTTCTGAAATAAAATCAGTGTTGATTCTATTCATATTTTTTGTCAGTTCTCAATGTAGAAAGTGGGAGCAAACAAGAAATACTAAAGTGAAGATGCCAAGGGGGCACATCTGTGTGTGTACTGTATGTTTACAGCTGTATCGGTGATGATTTCAAAACGTCTTATCAAAAAGTATTCATCCTTGAAAAGCACGTCAGAGTTAAACGCCATCAGCTGGAGTGTTTTGTTCTTTTGCCGTTCTCGACTGGCTCTTGACGTGTCTATGCTACAAGCTCTTGTGAATGTTAACCCCAGAATGAGAAATGAAACTAAAGCCTGGCAGGCTGATGACTGCTGTTTACATCATAATCCAGGACGTGCTGCTGGCATAGCCACTGTGTGTCACAGAAACCTTGGGGTTACACCTGCTGTACACTTCAGTTAAAAGCGGGTGACAGGAAGAGAGATGGCTGCTGGCAAGGATGTGGGACGGTAAAACAGCCCCTCAGTGTATCTAAAGCCTTGACTAAGGACCCCTAGTGGCCGAGGTGTAGAACTGTGATCTACCCCTGAGCCAGCAGGAGTGCTTCACTTTGTCTGGCTGGACTTTAACTTTGCTTTTCCTTATTTAAGCTAACATCACATGCTTACAGGAAACAGAAAAATGAATATAAAAATGAAACAGACATTTCTCACAATTTAGCAGACATTTAATAGGGGATATTAGTCACTGCAGTTTCTATTAGAAACGCTTCTATGACGGAGCTCTAATTTAGCACAACCTGTCAACTAAAGGGCCGCGTAACATTAGCTGTCTTTTCATGTGATTTCTGGCCTTAATCTCCATTTACATAATCGTAGCAAGCCCCGTGATGGGCAGTTACGTAATGTGACACACCCAGCGACTCACTCCAACTAACCTGCAACTGGATTGCGTCTCTAGTCCTAGGGGCGGGGATGAGACCTGACAGCCAATGAGTGCTCAGCCAGAAGTACAGTGCATAGAATGCAGCAACGAGGAATAAAGGATGAATGTGTTTTGGACCTCACATACAGAAGAGAAGCTCATCTGTCTGATGTCTCTTGGTTTACCTGTCACAACTAAATGGAAATAAGAAGAAAAAGGGCAGAGATTCTGGCTGAAGCTGCCATACTTGTTAACCCTTCACATAGCAATGGCCCTGTCAGGACAGTACTGGAAGGTTGTCACACAGTCGTTAAATTTGATGTGCCCAGCGATTTTCAGATGTGTAAATTGACTAAAGCAGCAACGAGATCAGCAGCTGCAGTTGGCAAGTCTGACATACCCTGTGACTAGGCGTCATGTAATGTGACATCAGCTTTAGGTGGTAGTTGTGATTTTATTCTTGGAAAAGAGATAACTATTGAAAAGGGCAAAGGATATTAATTCCTGTCACTTATCTTTATCTGTAAAAATCGTAGTTATTGTGTCCTGATGAAATGAGCCACAAGTTTAGAAAATTCAAAAGGATTGTGACAAAGAGAAGGCTTCAACACAGAAACAGGCATAAGGATAGTCGATGCAGGGGCAAAAGTGTGTTAACTAGAATTATAGGAGCATCAGAAACAAAAACCAAAACGCAAGACAGAAGGCAAAGTTATAGAAACCAGAGCTAAGCTTTTTAACTGTGACTAAAAATCCTGTACCCTAAGTAACCGTTCATTTTGCAAGCCCCCTTTTTGTTGAATCCAATACTTGTACATAGAGGGCTGAGGACACCTTTTAAACCATCATATACGACTTACCATATATACTTGTGTTTAAATTCTCCCGCAGATAAGTCGGGCCTTGATTTTTCTGTATAATTTCCGGTATTTTATTATGTCGGTCGTATAAATCGAATGCGGAAAACTCACACTATTGGTCCATGGGATTATGATATGCTAACGCCCACCTGAGAGAGTAACCACGGAGCACACTGCCTTTTGTGCCTACGTGAGACCATGCAGTAATACCCAAACTATTCCGAAGCGACGTTTGCACAGTTTTGTGTTTTTTGTATCTCACACCCTCATACACCTTTATCATAACAGCATCCCTTATCTACGATGGAGCGTTTGATCTGAAGAAAATATGAAGCTGGTTTTAAATTAAACATCATTGAAGTGGTGAAAGAAATTGCAACAAAATTCAATGCGTCTGAGAAACTGATGTGAGATTGGAGGAGGCAAGAAGATGTAAAAAAAAAAAAATCAAGTGTCGTATTTTTGAACAGGCGTATAAGTCGGGGTCTGATTTTATGATCGATTTTTCGGGTTTCAAGACCCGACTTATACACATCTACATACGATAAGTGTCGGTCATGTGTCCATGAATGAACAAACCAGCATCGTGTAAACACAGCAAATAGTAACCAAAGCAGGCATGTCCAGGCCAGCGTGTGACCCTGGTGCTTGATGGTGTTCTGATTTGGTTTCACTTCTGATTTTTTGGGGTTTTTATGGTATGGGGTGGGCCTTTTCAAATTTATTTTAGGCTTTGGAATATGTAGATTCTGATTCTGGTAGTGTTCTTCCTAATTTGAATTTATCTAAATTGGCAAAATTATTCTTGCAACCTTTTGCAAAGCCATTTTTTTCCTGTGGATTGGTCACAGCTATGTTGAGTGGTAAATGGCCTGGTTGTGGGCAGCTGTGACATTATAGGGTATGTGGTAATAAACGTCACAATGAACACTTCCTATTCATGAAAGTTTATGGACTCGTCATATTGTACCTTTGATTGTGTTCTTGGCAAACAACTTCTTGCAAACAAAATATTGACTATGATTCTGAATTCTGGCTTGATATCTGTCTGTTTGAGTTCCTGGTTACAAATCTTTGCCTGTTATCTTGTTACCATCTGATCTTATGATCCCATTTTAAATTATTCTCTGCCTCACTTGCTTTAGCGGGCGAGGTGACGCTAAGATTCACATGTACTTTTTCTTTCTATCACGTCACCAAATTGACCAATCATACCAAACCAAACTCACCAATCAGATTGCTCTGAGGAACTGAACACAGACACACACACAGACACCCACAGATCTTAGAATTTTATTTTATCGTATACAGAAAAGTGTTTGAAATTTGTAGTGAAGCTATATTACATTAAACTCCAAAACACAAACAATTTAAACTAAAATGAACCTTATGCTTAAATATCCTACAGTTGTTGATAATGACACAGCACCTTATTGAGTTGAAAATGACATAGTGATGTCAGGAAAAGCTGCCACTAACTGACAAGTGAACCCTCAGCAGAGATGTGCTGTCTTTGCTGAGAAATCGCTAAGAGTGTCACCTCCCCCTACCAGCAGCTGCACTCCCTGAGATGGCACGGCTGAGACGCATCCTGGGGATGCTGAGAATTATAGCCAGCTGCTTACCTGTGACTGAGCTTACTGCGCATTTTGCTGATTCCATCAAAGCACAAAATATTTGAAAATGATGACAAAGACAATCCTGTATAACATGCTAGGCAGACAGTGTGGTGTAGTGGTTAAGGCTTTGGGTTTCAAGCACTGAGGTTGTAGGTTCAGATCCCCTACTGACACCACCGTGCGACCTTCATCAAGTCACTTGACGTGGCTGTGCTCCAACTGTAAAAACAAAAGAACCAATTGTATCTCTCGAATGGTGTACGTTGCCCTGGAGAAAAGTATCAGTCACATAATGAAATGATGTTTTCACTCATGTCAGGTAGGAGTGGAAAGACAATGTCGTCATCACATTGTTGATGAATCACAATAAGCAAAGTAAGTGCAGTACTGTCCTCAAAACTAGTTTGCTTCATTTGTAAGTAAAACAACGGAAGTTGCTAGATGGAAATGAATTGAAATTTAGTTGGAAAGAAAAATTAGAATGTTTAGGTGCTCATTCATATTTGCAAATGTGCTGTAATCCAGGACCTGCTTGTAGTACAAAACCACTTAAAGCGACACAACACAGGATCTTAACCGGTATCCTGTGTGACCACCAGGGGCTACCCGGCTTCCCAACATATGACACAGGCACAAGTGTGGCACAAAATGAGGCTTTTATTTCTTTCTGTGGAAAACTCTTCCCGATTGTTTCCCACTTCCAAGCACAGTATAATGCACCAAACACAAGTACTACAGCACAGGCCAGTTCCAAAAAAGGATATTAACTCAAGTTTTCTCTCCCAGACAGTCATATCCTCCTTCTCCACTCCTCCTAGTAAGCTTCGTCCTCTTCCTCCCGTCTCTGGCTCCCTGAATGAGATGCGGCTGTTCCTTATATTCAGAATTCTGGGAGTACCTTTGGTGTTATATAATTGTGGCCCGTGAGTATTTCCGGATAAGGCAGGTTCCTAATATGAAAGGACTCAGCAGTTCCTGCAGCACCACCTGGAACCCAACAGGGCTGAGCAGACAAATGCCAATTCCCATACAACCCTGGTGCCATTGTAATCTAGGAGGGCTGCCAAATAGCAGCCCCGGGTAGATAGCGCCCATCATAAACCATCTCCTCCTGTCCTTTCATTAAGGAGGCGTACTGGCCAGGTAATGATCCCAGCCTTCCCTCACACTTGATTCTTTTTACTTAATTTATAGATTTATTAGTGTTATTTTATATTGTAATAAATTTTTATTTTGCTGTTACTTCTATGATGCCATTCTTTTGCTATAGATGCTCTCATTTTGTATAATATTTTCATGAGTGATATTAATAACATCAACCATCCCATTTACTTACCACAGAACCTGACACAGATATAGGGTTGGACCGGTACTAAAATTTTGATATTGGTATCGATACCAGCTTTCAGACCTCAGTAGCAATGTCAAAATGGTTCTGAAGTAAATAACGAAAAACTCCAAACCTCCTGTCTTACTCCAGCCCCCCAATATCGTGAAACTACGGGAGTCCCAAAAGCACAAGTTCAAAAAAACACTTTCCAAAGTTGCCCACTAGAGGGGTAAACATGATCAAAAAACCCTGACTAGAAAGCAAAAAAGGGCTGAGAGAGATCTTAATAAAATAAAAGGTTTATTTTTCCAAAGGCTATGCAGGCAGAAGCTCCAAATAGTACGAGAAGAATTGCCTGAAATGGAAGACAAAACACAGCAAAACAAAGTCCCAATAGGGAATCCAAAAACCGTAGACTAAATACAGAGCAGAGGTTCAAAAATCATAAAACACAGCCACCACAAAATTCAAAAAATGTTTTTGAGAAACAGAGCACAGGGTAGAAAATCCTGGATAAGCGATAAGCAATAGCACAAAGCACAGAAAACAAAATGAACCGCCAGGAACTATGGGAGGACTGTTCCTGGTGGTGATTGGCAGGTGGCCCCGCCCCTTGGGGAGCCACCCACAAAACACAGGGCTTATAACCTAGCCATGCCACTTTTCCAACACACACATAGAAAAATGTACATTATACTGTAAATAAAATAAACCTTAATACAAATAAATGGCATAAAAGTTAACAAACAAGAAGCACTGCTTTAGAACACCAACCAAGTGGAAATGCTGGCTGAAACACGGCACCTGGTGTACCACACAATTGCTCTCCTCTCTACTACACCGTCACGCTGCATTATGCACCACTTCGCTTTTGATAGTCGTGAAGCCCCAGTCGAGTCCAAGCAATAACAACGAGGGTTCCTTGTGAAGTTCCCATTGTGTTGAAACATGTAGTTTCGTTTCATGAAGTCTATTAGAGCAATGTTTTTTCACAACTTTAATGGCGAGTGTTAAGGGAATGTGAGTTTGGTGGATTGAGAGGAGACCGAAAATCATGAAATGTTGGTAAAGCGCAGTTTTAAAAGTAGGGTTTTTCAGTACTTTTCCCGTATCAGTATACAGCACAACCCTACGGAGATGTGATATAATGTGCGGCATCATCACACCACACCTATAAAAGATGGTGACCAAACAAAAACTCGTGCTCGATACTTTGGATCATCCAAATAAAGACTGGCAATAGTTGAACATTAAGGAAATCAGAGAAGACACAGGCTTACATTTGGTTCTGATTTTGTTTTAACTTGATGAATTTTTAATAACGTTTTTGGTTGCGGTAAATGATGCTTTAACCTTCCACAACTGTGCTTTCAGCTACTCTAAAGAGCAACCATGGAGCTCAGGGTAAGAATCAAAGATTGAAGTTGGGATAAAGTGTGGGTTTTTGTAGCCGAAAGGGGATATGTAGTCAGTGCCAAATCAAGCAGAAGTTTAACAAAGCTAAAGAACGAAAGAAGAACAGGAGTCTGAAACATCAGACGATCAGAGGAATGCACACACTGACTTTTATACAGTCCCATTAGGGATGTGTCGTGTCGCACACTCTCGCTTGTCTTTCCAGGTAACTGCATAGCAACTGTCGACAAAAATGGCTGGCGACACCCATCAGAAAACAATACAGCATTGCAAGAGAACATAATTAATTTTCAATCACAGTTAATAAAAATAGATAAAACCAATGGATTTGAAACCCTGGGAATGATATTCTAATATGATTAAAAAGACCAAGGAACAGTCAGAAAAAAAATCAGACGTGAGCATCAGTAGGCTTTGGGCCTAAGGAACCAAGTTACCCAAACTATTCTACAATGTTTCAGTAATTATTTTACCGCTCTGATGCTGATCTTTCTGATCATAAAATAGGTCATTACGATAGCAATTGACAAGAAGAATTCATACTTAATTGCAGAATTACTGTATTTGAGGGCTCCTCTAGAGTGCTGCTTCTTTCTCTTGAATGACTTGGCTCAGAAACTAATCAACACATCGTCATCTGATAACAGGCTTACGCTTAGAGTTTGGCATTTTTCTGTCCAGCCATTTTTGGACTATCCTCAAGAAACTGTAACACATAGACAGACAAACACCCATCATTGAGATATTGATGTTTGTGGTATCAGAGTACCCTAAAATGTCGCAATCCGTCGAAAACCAGAGATCAAAATTTTTGATGAATCTAAAGCTTTCGCTCCTCCCCCACAGGTGATAGGTTATGGCGGGGAGCGAAAAAAAACAAAGCAAAAATGAAAGTTGACCAGTGAATGGCTTCCTATCACAAAGTCAAACGTTTGGGAGAGCCTTTTGCATGGAGTTTTCATGTTTTTTTGTGTTCTGCTTTTAGTTAGATGGCCCACACTGGTGAGGCATCTGCTTGAATTGCCTTGAGTGTATTCTGCCAATCATTGTACCTGATACTGCCAGGATTGGCTCCATCTCCACAGATCCTGAACTGAAATATTTACGTCTGAGAATGTGGATTAGAGTTGTTTCCTGCCTTGCACCCTACACTACTGGGATTGGCTCTTGACCCTGACTTGGATCAAGTGGGTTTGAGACATTATATATTGTGGCCACCAATGGGCACTCCAGCTCCCCAGATACCAAACCCAAGCAGGCCCAGGCACAGATGTAAAAGTAAAAGAGAGTTTTTTTATTGTGGGAAACTCTTCATTATACGCGTTTCCCACCACCACTGAGACAAGTATAACAACATAGCACAGTACACAGCAATACTTTGTATTCTCTCTCTCTGTTATTCCATTGGTCACTGCATCCACTCCTCCTCGCAAGCTTCGTCTTCTTTCCTCCTGACTCTGGCTTGTCCATGTGTGGCAGGCAGCTCCTTTTATCCAATCCCTGGGAGTGCTTCCGGTGATATGAAGCTACAGCTCCGAAACACTTCCTGGTGAGGTTGGACTCCCAATTCCCTCAGTTCCCCGTGGGAGCCCCAATGAGTCCCGACAGGGCTGTCCTCTGGGACTACAATACCCGGTACGCCTTGTGGTCACCCATGCGGGGAGCCAAATCTGGGTTTGCTGCCATGTAGAGTCCTGGGGGAGACAAAACCCTGTATGTAAGCTGTCTCCTCCTGTCCTTCCATCTTGAGGGCATCCCTCACAGTATATTAGAAGGATGCATTATACCATCATTCCTAGGCAGAATAGCTTGTAAAGATCAAGATCAATTGAATACTTTAAGGGGTGATTGAGTCATGTGATCTTCCAGTGCCCCTAAAACAAAATTCAGACAGATTATACTGGGTAGGAGTCCCACATTGGAATCTCCCCGTTTATTGTTAGGGTGACCTTCTATGATTGGCAAGCACTGTTGCTCCCATTTGGCCACTGAAAGGCAACATGATGGAGCAGGAATTCTTTTATACTGAAAACTGGTGGGCAACACAAAAAATGAATGTTGGGCAGGTCAAAAAGTGGTTGCTGTTCTTCCTCCAGGTCAGTGGGACTTCATGAAACTGATATAAGTGTGTTTTCCGTATTCTCCACATTTTAGTCCCCACAGACCTAGCCAAGTGAACACACTGATCTGACAACTGACTGTACCAGTTATTATATTAAACTTATTGAACTGAAAGTGACTTGAGATGGACACTACATAAAACGAGCCGCTCATTTCTAATCATTGAATTAACTTTGGGACCTCTGATTCATCTGCCAGTACTCGTACTGAATATTGGAAATGTGGGAAGAGCCGCACTGCACTAGCAGTTTGTACTGTAAGTCACTTTTAGTAAAAGCATCAGCTAAACAAATAAAGTTACTAATGACAAATCAGTGAATTGAAGTGACGCACAACGTGAGTGACAATATGGGCCAGCAGACAGAGTACATTCACAGGGGGCTGTGCATTCTGTGCTTTTCCCGACTGCCTAATTATCACCCAAGCGGCACGACTTGTTAAGCCGTCGCTGCACCTGTAACAACGCGGCCAGTGGGAAGAAAGGGAACAAGAGGAGGAGGAGGAGGAGGAGGAGGCAGTGGCGGCGGCGCACACGTGTGTGTGTGCGTGGAGAGAGGTTGTGATTTGTGTGCCACGTCTGGCAGACGCTGACGGCATCTGAAGGTGGTTGCACATCACGCCAAATGAGGTGGTGGGGGGGGGGTGTTGGGGGGATGACAAGTCGAGAGTGAGGGGGTCCTCACGCCTTAACCCTTGAGTTGCTGTTGTCAAGCAAATATTGCAGTGGCTTTGTTCCTCTTGTCCTACTGGCTACCTTTCTTGTACAGTCCGATTGTGGCACTTCTTCTGTGATTTGCTGGCATCTTTAAAATGAAGCGCAGGCAAGATGGGCACGGAGAGGTTGGACAAGCCGACAGCTGGGGGGCAGCTAAAGCGTGTCCTCGCTTGAACTTTGGCAGCACATGTTTCAGTTTCAAAGTGAGATGCTAGTGTGTGGATTTGAAAATCAAAAACTACGCCGGCTTGAAGTGTGAGCAGTAAAACTCAGCGCTGTGGTGTCCAGCTCCTAGTGGGCGTCAGGGGCCGTGCTTTGCTCTCCAGTGTCAGAGAGCAGTCCGGGTCCAGGCAGGGGAGGAAGTCCATGACACAGATTAAGTGTGCACCCTCCATGCAGCCTTCTGTTGTGGAGTAAAACCCACATAGGGGATCCTTTGTTTAGGAGGGTCTAGGCATGGAAGATAATTTACAAGCGACCAAAGTCCTCTTGCGATTGGCTGTCTTGGCCGTGGCTGCTTTAGCAAAGAGGCATGCCCAGCACGTCTGCAGGAGCAGAGCAGCAGCGTCTTTTGAGCGTTATGATAATGACACCAAAAGCTGTCTCGAGACTGAACTACTGTAGCCACTTATTCTTTTGAAGCGGAACAAGGCAAGATGGCCACCCTATAGGTTAGGCTGCACAAAGCGGACCCTGTGCTTCTGTCAAAGTGGACCCAAAGGTAACTCGGCACAGCTGCTGTTTGGGTGCTGGATGAACAACTTTCATTTTTGGAATATTCTATTGCTGTGATTTGTGCATGTGTGTGTATCTGTGTGTGTGTGTGTACACATGGAGGACTACACTAATGTATCTCAACATCTTCTTGCAGGTGGGATGCAAGGATGCAGCCAAGACGCCGAAAAGAAAGAGACCTGCCCAGGTAGGGTAGCCGTCGTCCGATCGTTGCTGTGACTGTTGTCTCCCGTGCTGCTTGTCCGACCGCGTGTTGACGGCTTACAAACCGACAGCTGGTCTGTCGCAGAGGGGGGGCACTTGGGGAACTTCAAAGGGGGGTCCCGTACTATCCCCCCCATCTGCACTCTCATTAAGCCTTTGCATTCGAGCAGATGTGGCAAAGCATTCGAAAACAGAAACAGGAAATTGCCCCTGAATGATAACTGCAGCCTCAGGAAGGAAGTTCTTTTCAGGGTTTTTTAGAGTTACCAGCAGCACTGCATGGGCTGGTGAGAAGTTGTGTTTTCACTTGTGAGGCTAATCTCGTGGTGCTGGGTCCCTTTTTTCAGTTCCTCAGGGGTGCCTTCTGTATGTGGCCCTGGTGGTCAGTTGTATTTCTTCCTACACAGCTCGTGTAAGCCTGGTCAGGAGAAAGCGTATATTGGAAATGGATGGATGGATGGATGGATAGATGGAGGGAGTGTTCATTTTGACACACACATGGTGACTCTAAATGAGCCCAGTGCTTGGGCTGTAACCCATAAAGAGTCCATTGTTGCCTAGCTTCCTAAAGACGTGCCATTAGGTTTGAAGTGGGCATGGCCTTTACATTACATTTACTTATTTGGCTGATGTCTTTATCCACGGTGACTTACAGCTGCAACAACAATAGTCAAGTCAAGTGAGGTTGGGGAGCATGCACTGGTAAAGAGCATTGCCTCACCCACTACATGATGAAACAACTCGGGATCCCGGTTGGCAACCCCCCAGGCAGACACGTGGTCCTGTCCCACCCTCCGGAAATGACCCTCTATCTGCCGCAGCCAGGTGTTACATGGGCTTTCACTTGGCCTGGTCCAGCCACTTGGGTCTTCAACAATGAGGATCTTACAAGTCGGATCACCCTCGGGGAAACGCGCCACGTGGCCGTAGTGCCATAACTGATGCTCCCTCACAATGCAGTTAATGTGCCTCATTCGGGACTCTGTCAGCAGCCATTCATTCGACACAAAGTCAAACCAACGGTACCCAAGGATTTTCCGGAGAGACACAGTACCAAAGGAGTCCAGTCTCCGTCTCAGGTCACTGGATAGCGTCTATGTCTCACAACCATATAGTAAAACAGGAAGCACCAGGACTCTAAAGATTTGGACCTTTGTCCTTTTTCATAGATATCGGGAGCACCACACACCCCTTTCCAGTGACCTCATGAATCCCCATGTTCTCCCAATCCGTCTACAGACTTCATAGCAAGAGTCACCAGAGACATGAATGTCACTGCCAAGGTAAGTAAACCTCTCGACGAGGTCAACACTCTCTCCGCAGACAGACACATTGCTGATGGCCGTGCCCAAGAGGTCATTAAAGGCCTGGATCTTGGTTTTTATCAGGACACTCGTAAGCCCAGACACTCAAACTCCTCACTCAGTCTCCCGAGCGCCCTGATCAGAACCTCCATTGACTCCGCGAAGATCACAGCATCATCAGCAAAGTCAAGATCAGTGGATCTTTCTTCCCCAACAGATGCCCCACAGCCGCTGGACCCCACGACCTTGCCCAACACCCAGTCCATACAAGCACTGAACAGAGTAGGAGCAGAACACACCCCTGATGAACCCCAAAATCAACTGGGAAAAACACAGAGGTCCTGCCTCCACTCTGCAGAGCACTCACAGTACCAGTGTACAGGCCAGCCTTGATATCCAGCAACAACATTTACCTCTATAGCACATTTTCATACAAATGGTGTAGCTCAATGTGCTTTACAAGATGAAGAAAGAAAAATTTATAAAAAATAGAAATATAAAAATAAGGTTAGGCAATAAAATTAATAAATTCTCAAACACTCATAGGGTAACCAGCATTATAGCTGAGCGTTTAACACTGACGTACCCTCAAACCAGAACACCGGACTCCTTAGTTTAGGACTCAGTGCTGCCATCTGCCACTAGATTTTGGATTTCCTAACCCGCACACCTGAGCATGTGCAGATCCTCCTTGCTGATTCTCAGTACAGGAACACCACTGGCTAGTGTGCTGAGCCCTCTTCTATAAACCCATCAATACATTTACGGAGGACACGGCCTGATTATCACCAATGATGAGACGAGCTCAGAGAAGGGGTCTACCTGCTGAATCGGTGGTGACAATGATCTCGCACTTAATATCAGCAAAGGCAAGAAGTTGGTCATTGCCTTCAGGCAGCAGAAGTCTGACCACCCTGCCATCTGCATCAGAGGGGATTCTGTTGAGGGTGAGCAGCTTTAAATTTCTTGGTGTGACAATCACAGATGAGCTGAAGTTGGCCCGACACATTCCGGCTCATCAGCACCTCAGCTTCTTCAACAACAACAACAACAATATTTATTTGTAGAGCACATCTTCATACAAATGATGGAGCTCAAAGTGCTTTGCAGGATGAAGAGAAGAGAAAAAGTCAAAATTAAAAAATAAAATTAGGCAATACTAAATAACATAGAATAAAAGTAAGGTCTGATGGCCAGGGAGGACAGAAAAAAACAAAACAAAAAAACTCCAGGGGGTGGAGAAAAAAAAAACAGGGGGTTCGAAGCCACAAGATCACCCAGCCCCTCCTGGGCATTCTACCTAACATCAGTGATCTAAGTCAGTACTATTTCTTTTTGGTTCTCCAATTGGAGCACAGGCAGGTTAACAGACTTGTTCACGGGCACACAGTGTCACTAGTGGGATTTGAACTTACAGCCTCAGGGTTTGAAGTCCAAAGTCTTAACCACTGCGCCACACTGCCCGAGTGAGTGCGTGCGTGTGCCCTCTGATGGGCTGGCATGCCATACAGACCTTGCACCCTCCTTCCTTTGACAATAAGACAAGCAGTTAGCTTGGCTCAGAGTAAATGAGGATGTGTACTCCATGACGGGCCCAAGCCCTTCACAAGAATGGTTCGTGTTTGGCATCCAACTTCCACTTGCCTTGACCAGAAAAGGCAGGTATTTAAACTGGAAGTTACTATTGAAGGCACGCTGTTGGGTTAATTGGTGATACTAAATGGGCACCGTGCGAGGGAGTGCCACATGTACCCATTATTGCTTTATTAATGAACCAAAGACATGACATCTCTAAACCAGCCCCTTGCGGGACTTGCTCCTTGCCTTATACTTATTTCCTTGAGACCCCCACCAAAAATGCAGACATTAAAAATGCAAAGATGAATGTTTTATCCCAAGGGTGCTGGTTTCTGTCTCATCTCTCATTGTTACCATCTAGAAAGAAGTAGAGGCGTTCTACAGAAAGTCCAAAACTACGAGAGACGTTCAGAAAGTTTCCACACTATTTTTTTCACTCTATTTATTAAGAATTTCAAAAACAAATGACATCACTATCTATACAGTCACCTTCGTTTGCGATGCAATTTTCCCAGCATCGTACCAGCTTTTTAATGCCCAATTACTGCTCCTTCCGCCTTCACCGTTACTGACGAAGATATAAAAGTGCGGAAATTTTTTGAACGGCCACCATATAACATAACGTTCTCCAACTCAATTGATCCACATCAGGGTTACAGCATAAGGCACAAGGGCAGAACCAATTCTGGACAGAGGACCAGTTCACCACAGTAGGGACACTTGCGTAGGCCTGATTTGGATCCACCAGTTAACCTCGTCTCACATACTGTAGGTCTTTAGGTATGTGGAAGGAAAACAAAGGAGAACATGTTAACTCCACACAGGTGACTGGACACAGGACTGCAACTCAGGTCACTGCACCACTCTACTGCCCAGTAAATTATAAGAAGTCTCTAAATTATCCTGGAGTAAAGCCATTTCAGGGATACATCCTGGCGCTTGACCCCCCAAACAGAATCCAGGATCTGGAAATGGAATGACAGATGTTTTGTATTTACTGACTAAACTGATTAAATTGTGAAAAGGCCCAGTGTGAGTGAGTGTGCCCTGTGACAGGCTGGCATTCTATCCTGTGTTGGCGCCGGCTTTATGCCATCTATATCTGGGGAAATCCCAAGCAAATCTTTAATCTGTTTAAAAAATAGATTAACTGTAACAAGCAACCTTCCATTTTCTATTCCTGCATTTTCCATTACTTGGTCCCAGTGAGCTAGACTCCATCCCAGTAGCCCTGAATACTAAGCCTTAATAGAACTCCTGTCCATAACAAATAATTTAACACGCTGTCCTTCCACAAATGCAAGGCACTGAGTTTTACTTTGGTTGTTCACATTTATATTTTTTACAGTTGAAACACATACAGGTTAAGGGGGCTCAGTTAGTGTCACACAGTGGGGCAGATGCTGGCATTTAACATGGCAGTCTTGTTGTGCCTTACCCACTAGGCCACACTCCCTCAGCAAACAGGGTGCCAGAGAAGACACACACTTCTTTGGAATGTGAGACAACTGCTGGAAATGAAGAGAACGTTCAGTCTCCTCCTGAGCAGTGAGCTGGCCAGGGAGCTAAGCCAACGGCAGTGGTGTCCATGACGAAAAGTGCTGCACTTACTCATTTACTGTGTATGAGGCACCGCCATGTGTCCTCTGATTAGGTAAATTGGCACACTTCACAAAGTACAAAAAGTGGGACATCAGACCAGGGTGGCATTTCATATGTTACTTTGTGTGACTTTCGGTTTCTTTGCTTTGAAGTGATACATAAAAGTAATTCGGTGCTGAGGTTAGGGCTGCTTGTTATACATCCAGCATACTGCGTCTCCAGCCCTAAAACTGACTGCACTTTCTTCTTGTGTGTGTGTGTGTGTGTGTTTGTGCTTTTCACTCCATGTTCTGTACTTTTCCTCAAACATTCTTAAGGATGTGCATTTCAGGTTTGATTAGCCATTTCAAAGTGGCCTTCTGTGAGTGTGTGTGAAATGTATTCTGAGGTCGACTGGCACTCTCTACAGTGCTGGCGCCTGCCATGTGTCTGATGCTGCTGGAATAGGCTTCGGCCTGCCAAGGCCCTGCATTTAAATATGCAGATTTGGCTATAACATGTCTTTTGGTATTGCACCCTTGGCACTCAGGCAGATGGTGGGAGATGTAAAGCGTTGCAGAGAATGTAGAGTCTTGGACGTTCCATACTCACTCATAGTCCGGAGTATTATCTTAAAATGGTAACTTAACTGTTCTGCAAATTTAAAAATATATGCTGTATGGAAACAGTTGTACTGCCACCTGTTTTTGTGTTAATTGCCTTGGGTAACAATGCCTGCCATATAAACAATATTGATAACATTTTATGAACAACAATATCAGAAGTTTGTATTCTCAGATTTATCCTACCCAGGATGGTTCTGCTTCCTCTGTCACTAGTGTAGCTTTGCTAAAAAACTCACACAGACACACACAAACACACACTGTGATATAATTCAGGGGTGTCAGCGAGCCCCAAACTCCCAAACACGAACACACAAAGAATCCCGGGTTCAAAAATGGAAGGTTTATTCAGATCTCTTCCACAAAATATCACAAGCAGAATTAACCTCTTCCTCCACAATCCACAATTCCTCTCTCCACCGCACTGCCAGCTGAGTGTTGCTTTCCTTTCTCCCACCTCTGACTCACCTGGACAAGAGAGTGCGGTCCCTTTTATTGAGGACCCGGAAGAACTTCGGTGCCAGGGCAACTACCAGATGGAAGCAATCCCGGATCGTACAGAAGTCCTGTTGTACGGAGTGCATCACTCTGCAGCACCTTGGGACCCCAGCTGGGCTGTGCTACCGGACTACACTTCCCAGCATGCACTATCAGTTCCATACTGGGTACCAATATTCAGGACCGCTGCCATCTAGCGTCCTGGGGGAAGAAAGAGTCCACAACAATGTCTTCTTTCTTCATTCCTTCTTCTCATTTCCGGGTTTGGCTCCTTCCGCTATCCTGGTTGGAATGTCCATCTGTCTGTTTGGAGCCTCCCGTCCGGATAAGAAACCATCCCCTCCTCTGGTCGGGATGCCCATCCAACCCCTGTGGCATTTACAACACACATATATACATATATATACAGTCATGGCCGAAATTATCGGCACCCCTGGAATTTTCCCAGAAAATGCACCATTTCTCCCAGAACATTGTTGCAATTCCAAATGTTTTGGTATACACATGTTTATTTCCTTTATGTGCATTGGAACAACACAAAAATCGGAGAAAAAAAGCCAAATCTGACATCATGTCACACAGAACTCCAAAAATGGGCCGGACAAAATTATTGGCACCCTTTCAAAATTGTGGCTAAATCGTTTTATTTCAAGCATATGATGCTCGTTTGAACTCACCTGTGGCAAGAAACAGGTGCTGGCAATATAACAATCACACCTGAAGCCAGTTAAAATGGAGAAAAGTTGACTCAGCCTTTGTGTTGTGTGTCTGAGTGTGCCGCACTAAGGATGGAGAACAGAAAGAAGAGCACAGAATTGTCTGAGGACTTGAGAGCAAAAATTGTGGAAAAATATCAACAATCTCAAGGCTACAAGTCCATCTCCAGAGATCTTCATGTTCCTTTGTCCACTGTGCACAGCATAATCAAGAAGTTCACAACACATGGCACTGTAGCTAATCTACTTGGACGTGGACGAAAGAGAAAAATTGATAAAAGACTGCAACGAAGGATAGTCCGAATGGTGGATAAACAGCCCCAATCAACTTCAAAACGTATTCAAGCTGTTCTGCAGACTCAGGGTGCAACAATGTAAGCTCAAACTATCCGTCGACATCTGAACGAAATGAAACGCTATGGCAGGAGAGCCAGGAGGACCCCACTGCTGACACAGAAACATAAAAAAGCCAGACTGGAGTTTGCCAAAATGTACTTGAGGAAGCCAAAATCCTTCTGGGCGAACGTCTTGTGGACAGATGAGACCAAGGTAGAGCTTTTTGGTAAAGCTCATCATTCTACTGTTTGCAGAAAACGGAATGAGGCCTATGAAGAAAAGAACAACAACAGTACCTACAGTCAAACATGGTGGAGGTTCTAAGATGTTTTGGGGATGTTTTGCTGCCTCTGGCACTGGATGCCTTGACTGTGTGCAAGGCATCATGAAATCTGAAGACTACCAAAAGATATTGGGGCGCAATGTAGGGCCCAGTGTCAGAAAGCTGGGTCTGCGTCAGAGGTCATGGGTGTTCCAGCAGGACAATGACCCCAAACATACCTCTAAAAGCACCCAGAAATGGTTGAAGACAAAGTGCTGGAGAGTTCTGAAGTGGCCAGCAATTAGTCCGGATCTAAATCCGATTGAACACTTATGGGGAGATCTCAAAATTGCTGTTAGGAGAAGGCGCCCTTCAAATCTGAGAGACCTTGAGCAGTTTGCAAAAGAAGAGTGGTCGGAAATTCCAGTTGAGAGGTGGAACAAGCTTGTTGATGGTTATAGGAAGCGCTTGATTTCAATTATTTTTTCCAAAGGGCGTGCAACCAAATATTAAGTTGAGGGTGCCTATAATTTTGTCCATTTTGAGTTTTGTGTGAAATGATGTCAGATTTGGCTTTTTTTCTCTGTTTTTTTGTGTTGTTCCAATGTACATAAAGGAAATAAACATGTGTATACCAAAACGTTTGTAATTGCAACAATTTTCTGGGAGAAATGGTACATTTTCTGGGAAAATTCCAGGGGTGCCGATAATTTCGGCCATGACTGTATATATACACAGTGTGGAAAATAAGTATTGAACGCGTCAATGTCTTTCTCAGTAAATATATTTCTAATAGGGCTATTGACATGAAATTTACACCAGATGTTGGTAACCACCCAAATAATCTACACATACAAAGCAATCAAAATAAATAAGTCCATAAATTATGTGTAATAAAGTGGAATGACACAGGAAATAAGTATTAGAACGCATGAAGAAAAGGAGGTGCAAACAGGCCTGCAAAGCAGCAGAAATCTGTCAGTATTTAGAAAGCAATCCTGATAGCCCCCTATCAGTGAAAATGAATATCCACTGGTTTAGTCCTAATTGATGGCCTATAAAAAGGCTTCTCATTACCAAGGTGTCACACAAGACGCATCTCATGATGGGTATGTTGGCTACAAAAACTGAGTAATTGTAGGAGAAGAAGAGACCACTAAGAGACTTACAGGAACTCTAGTGTTACAAGCTACAGTGGCTGAGAACAACTGTTGCCCAGGTGCTTCACCAGTTATAGCTTTATGGAAGTGTGGCAGCGAGAAAACCGCTGTTAAAAAAAAAAATGTAGACATCATCTTGGCTAGAGTTTGCCAGAAGGCACCATGGGTGATTCTGAAGTCAACTGGAAGAAAGTTCAATGGTCTAATGAGACCAAAATTGAGCTTTTTCGTAATGAGACTAAACACGATATTTGAATACAGTGCCCATTATCAAAAACGCACAAACGCCAGCAATGGTTGTGGGCCAGTATCATGCTGTGAGGAGGCTTCTCTGCAGCAGACCCTGGAAGCTTTGTAAGTGCAAAATGAATGCAGCAAAATACAGGGAAATCCTAGAGGAAAACCTGACATAGTCTGTGAGAAACCTGCATCTTAAGAGATTTGTTTAGCAAGAAAACAACCCCAAGCACAAAGCCAAAACTACAAAGGGATGGCTTAAAAACAGCAATGAGAATGTCCTGGAGCGGCCGAGTCAGAGTCCAGGAGCCTCATGTATAAACAGTGCATACCACAAAAATGTTGCGTAAGAACGTTTCCATGTTCAAATCGCGACGTATAAAACCTAAACTTGGCATAAAGCCACGCACATTTCCATGGTACCTCATACCCTGGCGTACTCAAGTTCTCCGCTCGGTTTTGCAGACTGGTGGCACCCAGCGTCAAAGCAGTGCTACTGTTCCAGTGTGGTTTCCTTTTCTTTTTCAGATCCACATCCCTGACGCGGCTTTATAAATACACTAAAATTAACTGCATGTTGTTTATTAGTTTAATGCATCTGATTGTAATTAACCAGTAACAATATAATGGTCCACAGAATGGTCAAACTATTCTAAATACCGTAGCTGCTTTAGTGTTGCTACTGTCACTGCACCTTCTTCTTCTTCTTTCAGCTGCTCCTGTTAGGGACTGCCACAGCGGATCATCTTTTTCCATATTACTCTCACTGCACCACTCTGAGTATTTATATCACTGTATCTGAGTGTGAATCAAAGATCTGCAGAAGCTGAGAAAGAGAATTATCAGTATACAGCATCAAGCACACACTGCCTCAGTCATGCTGTCCATTGAACTGCTCTCATACGGCAAACGCTTCAGAGCCTTTCCTGTATGGACCTCGCGGTTCAGAAACAGTTTCATCCCAAGAACTCTAAACGCACTCAATCAGTCATCAATTGCTCCTTGTAGAACTGTTAGTACTTATAAGTGCAATCACCTCACTGTAAACGTGCACTACATTTATAATATTGCACAACCTGAGCCACTTTATAAAGCGCGTATTTACATATGATGACGATATCATTTTTAAGATGAAATGCAGCAAAATGTTTATTATATTATACAGATAAAACTTTAACTTTATTTAAATAATCTATATTGTTATTAATTAAACATGTGAGAACACGGTGTCGCTGCGCTAGCAAGGAGCTGGCGCTCCATTCACGGATTGTTCCTGCCTCGTGCTGTATTCTTGCTTGTGCTGGCGCGACACTGGAAGGATAGATGGATAGAATAATTAAACATAATTAATCTTACTACGAAGATATTTCAATGTTCCTTAAAAGTTTTGAAAAATCTGCGTTCTAAGCTTACAGATGGCTTAACATCTATTATACAGAGCTGATTGTGTGGTGATTGGGTATTTGGAGAAAGAAAAGTAAGGATAGGAATTGGAGGTTAGTATGTTTGAAAGAGACAGTACTGCTGCAATAAAGTATTTCAGCGGATGTCGCGTACGGCGCAGCAAGCATTTTGTGTGAGACATGAATAATCACTGCGCCACCGTGTTCCCATGTTTAATAACATCACATATACTTCTCAGTATTTTAATTATTCAGAGAGCTGTAATATTACAAATGTAATGGATTCTGTGTCCTGTCGGAAGAAGAGAAAGCCCATAAGCACGTAGTGATTCACACACATGCAGCACATAGAAGAGCAAATACAAAGCAAAGCATTTAACGTGCTACTTTAGTTACGATGGGATTTGAGAAACTAGTAAATTAAACAATTTTAAGATGAAGTTTATGATGTTCTACTTTAATGACAAAATAAACTACGTGATTAAAGTGGAAATTTCGAGATTAAAGTTAACATTTCATGCTTTTTTCCCACTGTGTGCCTATTTTTTTTCATATGACACTCAAACTTTGGGCTACGACTCGCCTTTTTGATATCTGACAACTTTTTTTTTATTTCCGGCACTGTGCGACTTTGTGAACTTGAGCTTTCGAGTTTTTCCGACACTCTATGTCACTCGATCAGCTTCCTTTTCTTGATCATACCACCGTTTCAACCATCAAATAGTACATTTTTCTTTGTCTCCACTTGGTATTCTCTGAAATTCTTCTATTTTCCCTTATGCTTTTGCCATTGCCTTTTCACAGAACACTGAGCTTAAGGGCTATTTATATTGATTTGCATATTCAAAGAGGCATAATTCTGGGAGCAGATGGGGCAGGACAGCAGGCACGTGCACGTGCGTTACTTTTCACGCTGACTGGGATTTATGTAGCAGAAGAACGTAGAAGCTTGCATACACACAGATTTATGCACCTGGAATTTTTTGTGTGTAAGCACATTTCTGCTTTTGTCCGTAAGGCATGTTATAGTGTGAATTCTACGCACGGCGTTATACATGAGGCCCCAGATCTCAATCCAACTAACAACCTGTGGCTGGATTTCACAAAATCTGTTCACTCGCCATCCCCATGTAACCTCAAGGAGCTTGAGTAGTTCTGCATGGACTTACTTAGACTTAGTGTTTCCTGTACCGTGCAACGCTTTGGGCAACAAGTGTTTTCCATCAGGTCCAGTCCCTAGCTACAGCTGCCGCATCATTCCATTCTATGTTGAGGGCTTGATAGATCCTCATGAAAAGTTCTTCAATGGACGCTTTTTCTTCTATTTACCGTTCCTCGATTTCCAATCGATTAGGATTCAGTGAACGGGCAGATGTTAACACATGACCTGCTTGCCGCATGTGGTGAGCAGTGACGACGTCTTTCAGTTTCTGTAAACCGCTTCGCTGCAGCACTTCCTCGTTCGTGGTTTGATTGGAGTAGGTGATATCTAAGATCCACTAAACCTGCACTGAAGAATGGTGAAAAACGGCAGTGATGTAGAGATGTGCAAAACTGATAGAGAGACCTGTGCATACAGTCCCAGGGCTGTCATGGCTGGCAAAGATGTATCTAATATACACTGACCTGAAGAGAGTGAATAGTTATGCAATCATATATTTCTGCTATATGTGTCATTAATTTTGATCTCTTTGCAGAGATCTCTTTTCATTTTGATAGTAAAGAGTCTTTTTGCATTAATCAGATTAATTGCTAACACCCGCCAGGTTCACGCTGTAAAACATTCACAAGATCAGGCCCTATCAGACAACAGTTTGCCACACTGCTTCTGGTCTAGGCTTTGGTCTGTGGACAACTGCAACTCACTCCTGGAGCATGTGCCATCAAGCCACTGCAGATGGTTCAGAATGCAGAAGCCCGTCTTGTATTTAACCGGCCGAGACAGACACATGGCGCTCCTCTCCGCTATATTGGCTCCCTGTCGTAGTATGCATGAAGTACAAATCCCTGATGCTTGCCTACAGAGGAGTCAGTGGGCCAGTACCTGAGTATATGGAGACACTGGTGAGGTGCTACATGTCTGCTGGCCCACCCAGGTCTGCCGGTGAACAGTTTTTGGTGATGTCACCTCTGCATGGTATCAAGTCTCAATCCTTTTCCTGTGTAGTTCCCAGTTGGTGGAATGGTCTGCCCACCTCCATCTGAACAGCTGACTCCTTCAATATATTTAAGAAGAAATTCTGTGAATATCTGTCAAACTGACAGAAAATTCCTTTGCTCTGTGATCCTTTATATTGTTGGCTAATTTGTTGTCAGTCAGTCATTGTCTAATCTGCTCTATCCTAACACAGGGTCATGGGGGTCTGCTGGAGCCAATCCCAGCCAACAAAGGGCGCAAGGCAGGAACAAATCCTGGGCAGGGCGCCAGCCCACCACTTAATTTGTTGTTTTAAGTTTAATTGCTTTATCAATTATAATCTATAATTGTAAATTATTAGTTATCACATCTTTTCACTTTTGGCAATCAACTTATGTTACCTGACCTACTATACTTGCTAAATTAACAGGCCCCAGCCTAATGTTACTCCATTATGTTTATCTCCTGTGTAAGTCACTTTGAATAAAAGCATCTGCCCGGCAAATAAATGTAAATGTATATCCACTGTGATTCAATGTGGTATAAAAATGAAATGGATGAATGTTTTTTTAGGCACTTTGTAATGTACAGTATATGTACTCTCTATGGAGAAACATCTTAAGGTGCACTGGGTGTAAGGCAAGCACCTGATGGGCTTTAGCAGCCCAGGGGACACATCTGAAGTTCTCTAGCTGTAAGTGCTGTGTCTGCGCCCCCCTCCACTGCTTTTTATAGCTGGTGTCTCTGGGTGTCCACTCTCACATACAGGTCTCGGCCACCAGAGGAGTGTGTCCCGCACCGGTCCAGACTCCAGGGGTGCTACAGTATTTATAAAACACAAGGAAATGATCTGCGTTTCTGACCTGCTTCATGAAGGTTCGTGAGTTTAGGACTTAGTAACAAATGCTGGCCTGTAAATTGTACACATAAAAGAAGAAAAAGTAACATAAGCGCATTACATTTTATAATAAGTAACAATGTGACACATTTTATTACTTTTTCATATTTAAGCAGTAGTGTAAATAAGTTCTTTTTAAGAAGAAGTAAAGCTTGTAGTAAGATGTGAGGTTCATTCAAGATGAAATGAACTTATATATTATGTAACATCAGATCATGTCACTTGCAGAAATTCTCAAGTAGTTCCGCACTTATGGGCTTTACTGATAAGGGGGATGAGACAGGAGAGGAGTTGGGTGGTGCAGAAAGGATTGTCTGCAACTCAACATTAGCAAAACCAAGGAACTGCTTATTGACTTTCACTGCACCAAAGAGCCTCTGTGTCCAGGTCACTAGTCAAGGAGTGGATGTAGACGTGGTCCAGTCCTAAAATTACTTGGTGGTCCACATTAATGACAGATTGGACTGGTCTCAGAACACAAGAGGAATGACATAAGAAAAGGCAAAGGAGACTGCATTCCTTTAATGTGGGTAGTGACATCCTTCACATCTTCTATAACTCTGTGATGGCCTGTGGGATATTCTGCACTGTGGCTGGTAACATCACTTCAATAGAGGACCATCGTATCAAGAAGCTAATTAAAAGGGCAGGTTCAGTTATGGGAGACACAGTGGACACCTTAGAATTCATAGTAAATAAGAGAATTAAAACAAAACTGAGCACCATTATGACCGGTGCTACACATCCTCTCTGTGACACCTAAACACTGAGGACTTTCAGCCAACGAATCCTTCAGCATAAGTGTGTCAGGAAACATGATGGTAGCTCCTTTATAGCAACAGCAATACGGCTGTACAATGAACACCTCACTGGGACTTTGACTGACAAGTCAGAGGATTGTCTGTCTTTTTAAATCCTCTTTCTTTTTAGTCATTCGGGTGTGTGTTCAGACCATAGTGTGTGTTTATATCTATACTAATAAAAGGCAAAGCCCTTACTGACTCACTGACTCACTCATCACTAATTCTGCAACTTCCTGTGTAAGTAGAAGGCTGAAATTTGGCAGGCTCATTCCTTACAGATTACTTACAAAAGTTAAGCAGGTTTCATTTCGAAATTCTACGCATAACGGTCATAACTGAATCCTACTTACGTACATATATACGTCCATAGCCTGCAGTTCAGTCGCCGTGTGAGGTGGAGTTGCGTCCCCCATCCCAACGCCTCCCACGTAATTGGCTGCCTGCCCATATAAGGCCGTCCGTCGCTCCAGTCTCTACATTCCCTTCCTTGCTTCGCCACGGTATTCATGTCTCCTTGCTGATAACTGCAGCCTTTTTATTTAATCCACGCCTTCTCCGCTGTTTTATTGTGCTGATAACTGCAGCCTTTTTTTTAATCCACGGCTTCTCTGCTGTTTTATTGTTCGTTTATTACGCTTATAGTTATTGTGTAGGTATTTTAGTCTTAGTTTACATTGTTCAGGTACCCATTTCCTTTATTGTTCCAACCGTACCTCCATTAACATGTCTATCGAGGTGATCACCATCGATCAAAGAAATGTCACTTACCGAGTGGTTTCCATGCCCGGAGATGCCGCCTGCCATTTCCATTCTCTGTGTTACATATTGCACGGCCATATCAGGCTCACTCTTTATATCCGAAGGAACATTGTGTCTTATGTATTGAATGACTGGGACAGGTTCAAGGTGTGGACTGATGACGGTACAGGAGATAATTATACTACACAGGAGCACTATAAGAGTGAAATGCTTAAGCCCTTCACCTATGGTTCGGCATGTGAGTTGATGGCTGCCGCTGAATTGTTCGGTTGTTGCTTTCAAGTGTACTGAAATGGCCAAATATTTTACACCTTTGGAGAACCGCCAATGCCTCTTAAACATCTCAGATTCACAGGTGACGATCTGAGTAGTGGACACTTTGATGTTTATGAATGTTTCAACTCTCAAAAGCTGGATGTGAAGTTATCGATGAAGCCGGTTGTATGCTTACAACACTTGACAGATGCCGAATGTCACTTCAACATAAGTCCTACAAATACTAACGTAATTAAAACAAACCATGAAACTCAAACTGATTATAACAGCGGCAATACAAGCTGTGAGAAAACAATAAAAAGGAGGCGTGTCAGACATTGTACTTCATTTTCTGATGCAGCTAGACGGAAACAACTTCGTGATGCTGCCGCCAAATAATCACAGAAAAATCCACAAGTTCATAGACACGCTGCCGCTAAATACTCGCAGGCAATTCCACAAGTTCATAGACACACTGCCACTAAATATTCACAGGCAAATCCACAAGTTAATACCGGGAATGCCTGTTAAACATCTTAGATTCACGAGTAGCGATTTGGGTAGTGAACACTTCGATGAATGAAACCTGTTATCTTCACAACGGTTGACAAACGCGGAATGTAACTTTAACACAACACGTCCTCCAAATACGAACCTGATTGAAAGAAATAATGATAATCAAATCCTTTATCACAGCAACACTCATAACAGTGACAAAACAATTACATTGACAATCATGTTACATTATTTTTAAAATGTTTCCTTTTCTTTTTCATAACGTCTTTAACACACTACTTCTCCGCAGCTAGCAGTTATTTTGCTAGTATATATACAGGTATATACCTGGGGGATTTGCCCTCGCTCGCTTTGCTTGTCCACCCCCTCCCCCCCAATGCCACTCGCATTGTGAAGGGGCTGGGGGGATCAATGCACACTAAGGAGATGTGGTCAGATCAACTGCTGGCTTTGTGCTGCTGCTGCCGAGCTGCGTGTTCTGCTTGTCGCGCTGCGTGTCGATCATTTAAAAGCCTGTACAGCAGCTGTCCTTTTGTCTCACTGCCTTGTCTTGCAGGACGTTAAACTGTCTTTTTATTTATCTATTTATTTAGCTTCTTTAAAAAGTCACATTTGCACCAGGGGATAAATAAAGTTCTATTTATCGGTCTATTTGGAAGAGACGCTTTTACCAGTGAACAAACCTGCTTTACTTGGCACCTTGGGCTGAAGCTTACATCAGCTTCACTCGATGTTATTTTGAAGGAATTAAGTGGACAGAACTAGCAAAATTTGTTGAGGTGAATGGCAAGTCTTCTTCTACATCTTTCTAATGTTCACAACTTTTCAGAGTGTGCTTTAAGGTAAACTTTTACCAGTGTGGAGTTCTTCACAAAGCCCCACTCATTAAGAAACAAACACAGTGTTCCGGTTGTCACACTCCCTCGGGACATGTTTTAGTTTAGCTCTGACTTTTGACACATAACAAGTAACTTTCAAAACTTTAAAAATAATTCTCATTAAAGTTAAATTGGTTGCAAGCAAGATTTCTACAGCGTGCATGAGTGTTAGTTTCTTTTATGTTCTCCTCATCAGTGTGGTGTTTTTTCTCATCAGGCGCTCCACTGCTATGTAAAACACAAAGAAGTTAGAGGGAGACTTTTTCTATTTATTTCTTTTCTTTTTTTCATACTGTACAAAAGGCAAACCTTCTACTACAAAAAGCCCTAAACCTAATAAAAATCAAGACTTTTATCCCAGCATTTTTCCTACCCAGGGTTGCGGAAAGATAGAGAAGTACACTGCTCAGCCTTAGATGGGGTGCACATCTACTGCTGTGAACCCTCATAAACACCCACACACTAACACACACACACAGGGCAAGTTTAAAGCTGCCAGCCAACCTAAACCGTGCACATTTGAGGAAGAGGGAGGAAATGTGAATGCTACAGACAGAGCAGGCGCCACCATTAAGGTGAAAGGCATTTGCCTGGGATGCAAATCATAGGGGGTGGAAAAACCGAGCCACGTGGATTAGCTACTGAACAGTCAGTTGGTGTACTAATAAGCTTGGCATGAAGTGTGAAATAACCTGGCACTGGCTACAGAGATATGGGAAGAACATGGAAACCCATAGAGGCAGTGACTTTTCAAGATTTGAAACCAGAACTGTAGACAAGACGTTCTTAACCTTTTACTTGCTCCACATTTATCATCATTAATATACGTTATATATTGAAAAAGTATTGTAATGGAGTTCAAATTTGAGATGTTCACTGTATTTACACATTTAAGAACCTTTTAATTCAAATTCTGAGCATTGCTACAAAATGAATTGGATAGACATGTATTTTTTGCACATTTAGACTATTTTCCTGATTACTTGGTGTCAAAGTTTTTTTTCTCCATGAAGATAACAGTACATTCACAAAGCCATATTTCAATAAATGGGAGGGTCATGGGAGGCTGAAATCTATCTAGGCAGCACTGGGCACAGGACCGGAAAAAGCACTGGACACAATGCCAGTCCATCACAGAGCACAATCATGAACATCCTTGCACCCTCTCAAACAGGGCCAGATAAGGAGTTACAATTTAACATTACATGCATGTCTTCAGAGACATAGGTGGAAAACACGAGTACCCAAGCAGACTTTTCTTCTTTGCTGGTAATAAGATGGTTCTTCATCCATCCATGATCTCATGTCATTTTCTAACCTGCTTAATCCAGACCATGTTCAGGGGGTAAGGAGCTTATCCCAGTAGGCATTGGGTGCAAAGCAAGGAACAAACCCTGGACAGGGCGTCAGCCCATCACAGGGCAAACACCCACACACCATTAGAACATTAGAACAATCCAGACGAGAACAGGCCATTCAGCACAAAAAGGCTCACCAGTCTTATCCACTTAATTCTTATTAAAAAACATCAAGTCTAGTATTGAAAGTTCACAAAGTGTTACTGTCTACTGCACTACTTCGTCTCTTATTCCACGTGTCTGTGGTTCTCTGTGTGAAGAAAAACTTCCTAATGTTTGTGTGAAATTTACCCTTAACAAGTTTCCAACTGTGTCCCCGTGTTCTTGATGAACTCATTTTAAAGTCACTGTCTCGATCCACTGGACTAATTCCTTTCATACTTTGACTCCTAAATCCTTCTCATAAGGTGTACTCTCAATTTTCAGATCTCCCATTGCGTATTCAAACCTCACATTTTTACTTCCTATGTGTAATATTTTACATTTACTGAAATTAAATTTCATCTGCCACAAATCTGCCCAAGCCTGTATGCTGTTCAAGTCCCTCTGTAATGATTTAACAGACTCCAGATTATCTGCCAATCCACCTACGTATCTTGGTATTATCTGCAAACTTGTTACTTATATTCCCATCTAAGTCATTTAACTACACAGACAAAGAGCCAGTTTAGCGTCGCCTGAACCTGCATGTCTTTAGACAGTGGGATGAAACTGGACCTTCCTGAGGAAATCCACACAGACACAGAGAGAACATGCAAACTACACACAGGGAGGACCCGGGATGTGTTGTGGAGAATGGACCTGCTCTAACTTCAAAGTATACACACAGAATCATGGGGTGGGCATGCAAAATAGACTTTATTGCTAAGCCGTCTCAGTTCAATGAAGTGAGTGCCTTTTGTTGGATGAATCTTATATTTATTACAGATCTTATCAGTATCTCTTTTGCACTTGAACATCATTATCTGACTCCAAAAACACAAATCCCTCATTCCTAAAATGTACCCATACCACCAATATTTTCTCATGCTTTATCAGAAATAATTTCGTTTCTGTCCCCTTACTTTGCTACCAAATGGCCTTACTAGAATGTCCTTTCCTCATTTGTCCACTAAATCACTGCTCACATTGCTGACCTAGAGATGGTGGGTAAGGGTGACTTCTCCATGAATTAAGAAAAGTTAAGAAGTACAGGCATGAGCCTTTAATGGTTTGCAACTGTTTCACAACTTGAGGGTAGCTAATACAACATGTTCAATTTGAATATGGATTGATATTACATTATTACAAATGCAATCCCAGATCTCCCTTTACTGCAAGGCAGTGATGCTACTATTGTGCCACCTCCTTCCATTATCAGAAAACAATGTATTTTCTTTTGCCTGTTTGCTGTGAAGGATAAAGAAACTGAGTGTGCACACCTGGCTGCCAAAGCTGCTGACAAAACAACAAAAAGCTCCACAGCAGCCACTCGTGCAGGTTGGGTGAAGTGTCAGTGTGGGTTTGTGTGTGAGTGGGCCCTGAAATTAACTGGCACCTTGCCCAGGACTACTTTGTGTTTTACTTCTATAATGACATATAGTAGTGTCATTGTGCAGCTGCTGGCTACTACATGAATGAATTCAGCACTACGATCGGCTGGGGAACGATCAGCTGATGCTGGTACACGACTTTTGTTTTTGATCGCCAGATCACTTGCATCAGAATTGGCGTAGGAAAAGTCAGAGCTCGATTCAGTAATCTATATATATGGTATAAATGCCAAATACCACTAACTCTCTCATCACGAACCATGAGGACTTGGGACTTGAAATTTTGAATGTAGGTTACCCTTGGCCCATAGGTGCTCGTTAAGAAACGGTTTTACAAATTTCGTGGTCCAAGCGTGAAATTTCTTATAGTCTTTTAGACCCGTTTCAATGTCTGTCCACTTTTCACGAGGGAACACTACTTAACGGATTTAGGTTTTTTTTTTTTCTATAATTTGCTTGAACATTCTGTTGATTTTGCTACTTTCTCATCGCGCAAAGTATCATAGTTCACTTGCGGTAGTGATTTATTAGTGCGAATTCGAAAGAGACTCATCGGGGGCAGGGCCCTCCTCACTCACGCGTCTGCCTCTGGGCGTAACCTTAACTCTGCTTAGTTAGCGAACGAGAGAACTACTTAACGGATTTAGATTTTTTTTTCTCTAATTTGCTTGAACGTTCCAGTTGATTTTGCGACTTCTCTCATTGCACTAACAATCATAGTTCACTTGCAGGAGCGATATAACCGCGCCAATCCAAGACAGAGGCTGCGGGCCGAGGGGAGGGGGAAGAGTGACGTCAGGAGGAGAGAGCTGTGTGGGGCCTTCCTCTCTGTCCTGTTTCACTAATAAGCGGGCGAAGCCGCGGGGGATGGCTAGTAATACATTAAACATTGAAACATTGTCTTAAGAGTATTTTGCTTTGCTCATTCGCTTCACTCTCTCACCAGATCCACTTTTAGCTCCGGTGGCTTGCAGCTGCCTTGCTGCACATTCTTACCAGCCACCGAAAAGCATTCAGCCTTCAAAGAGTTAAGTGGTTTGGAGAACGTTATGCTTCACCAAGGGCAGTATAAACAGCTGAGTCTGCAGGTTCTCCCCGTGTCTCTAAGGGTTTTCTTTGGGTGCTCTGACAGGTTAGGTGTATTGGTGGCACTAAATGTACCCTAATATGGGTGTGTTTGTTTACCCTACGATGGACAGGTGACCTGTCCAGGCATTGCTCCTGCCTTGTGCCCTGTGTATGCTGGCATAGGCTTCAGTTACCCTGCAATCCTGCTTAGGCTGTAGTGGGTTAGAAAATGGACAGATGGATGTTTCACTATGACATCTGCATCATTTCAGTTGGTATTACTGGCACAACCCTACTTTAAAATAGGGGATGTTTGTTTTTTAATTTGAACAGCAGATTTAGAAATTGTGATTAATGCTTAAACTCACTTATCTCAAAGTATTTCTTCAGTATGCACATTTCAGAATGTCTACGTCAAAAGAACCTGATTGAACCGAATGATGGACCTGAAGTATGCCCCTCTTACTAGTCAAACAACCCCAAGACTATCACATTCACATGCCAATCAGCCAGTGTCTCATCTGGCTAACTGACGTGCCCCTTCTTTAACACAGATGGCTGTCTGCTTGGCGTGCCCTTGCAGGAAACACGTTCCACATTGTGACATATGTGGGACAGGAAATAAAAATAAAATCCCCCTCACTCAGAGCTCTTTGTTAGTGAAGCAAAACCAGCGTACAGTAGTCTGGTCCTAAGGAGCTTTCCCGTTTTGTAGTCTCCTTTACGTGAGAGCAAATGGAAATCCAATCAGACAGAAATGCTTAGATGGAAGAGGAAAAAAAAAAGGGGAGAGCCAAAAATAGCAAGTGTTTTTAAAAATAAATCCTGGCACATGCTGCTACAGAGGGAAGACATTGTTGTTTGTTTCAGAGCAGGCTTTTCCTTTTTTAGCAGTTAAAAAAAAATAGCTTGCTTCGTTTGAAGGAAAAAAATCAAATAAAAAAATGGTCATTATTAGAAATGACATTGTACTTGGGAGCATCTATTTTAAAGTTGTATTTAGCAAGGTTTTGTTTTTTGATATTCTTACAAATACAGTTGTGGGTAACATTAATTTTAAAAGGAACTTAGCTACACCACTCCTTACATACAAATACTGTAACAAAATGTTACATAGTTACTCGTTATAAAATATAATGTGTTGCAAACAGTGCATTACTTTGCTTCTTTATATGAAAAACTGTACAATTCAGCATTTGTTATTAGGTCCTAAACACAAAAACCTTCATGAAACTGACCAGAAACGCAGCCACGTTTGATCATTTTCTTGTGTTTTATGAATACAGTAGCACCCCTGGGTCGGGACAGGTGGCAGAGACCGGTCTGAGGGGAACAAATATCTCGAGAATCCAGCTATTAAAGGCAGCCCCCCCGAGCAGAGCAGCACAGACACAGCACTTAGAGAACACATAGGGAGCACTTCAATTGCGTCCACCGGCTGTTAAAGCCCATCGGTTGCTTGCCTTACACCCAGTGCCGCTGCAATGAGCACTAGCCCTGTGACCCTAAACTGGCCGGATTAAATCTACCTGGCACATTTAGGACTAAATTTAGACTTGTAATGTCTGTTCAGTTCTTTTCACTCGATTGTATGCTACACATGTGATTAACCTGCTTCTTCACTAACTGTCACCAGACAACAGGAATGTGTTTGTGCAAAATGTTATATTTTAGCAACAGCAGCCAATGTCTTTACGAAAAAAGGCAATACTTCTTTAAAATGACGCAGTAATTTTTTTATTTTTATAGTGGTAACACATAGCAGTAGAGTGTTGTACTGTGTTAGCCATACACCTTGCCTGATGAAGGGGCCTGAGTTGCCTCGAAAGCTTGCATTTGTATTCTATTTAGTTAGCCAATAAAAGGGGTCATTTCACTCTACTTTCTTCCATAGTAACACAGTAAAGCATATCTGTTATTTCTTTTTTTAAAGTGTGTCATCGACTGAGGAAATGTTGGGGCACCAACCAGGGTGACCTTTTTAATATTTACAAGGTATAAAAAAAATAAACAGGTGGTTGATGGCGTGTCAAATGAAGGTAAATCAAAAGCCCGTGAATACAGTAGGTGATTTCAGCGTCGGTATTCAGTTGGGAGCTCCACTCTCTGGTCTGCTCACTCCAGAATGAGATGAGCCATGCCAGGAGTGCCTCGGCTTAATAGCCAAGGCACTTGAAGGGGCAAAGTCAGGTCCCTCGGTAGGTGGATTCTCAGGGCTGTGGAATCCCCTCATGTCTTACTTCCAATGAGCCCAGAGCCGGGAAGGCAAACCTCAGACGTGCATGCGTGACAAGGAATGCATGTAGTTTTACTTCAAGAAAACAAGTATTGTGTTACATTACTAGGATCTTTACCAGACATTACTTTTAACACATTACCCCCAACACTGCTACTGAAAGTACTTTCGGGTCCTGGGGTCCGAAGCCTATCTCCCTGGCATCGATAAAGGTCATGTCTTAAGAAATCAACAATGTTAGCAGTAGTGACGGCATGAGAGGAGATATGCAATGCTGTTGAGTGTAAAATGATGTGATTGTTCTAATTTTCAAAGGTGTGTTATCTCTTTTCATCAGTAAACCAGGCAATCAGGTGCCCTTTATGTTAAATGCCATCTAAAAGTGCAGTCCATTTTACTCTTGTGATACTCAACTGTGATGCAGACTAAGATGAAGTGCTGTATCTGTTCTTGTCAGGATGAAAGACTCACTCGTGTCTTGGTTTGGCTGGGACCCCCCTTGTAGATTAGTGTCCCACTGGGGCATTGTCACTTGGAGTAGCCCAATCAAGTTCTCAGGCATTGTGGTATTATGATTCAGTTCTAATTTACTTACTGTATTATTATATATGTTGCGATGTTGGATGTATGGAGTAAGAAAGCTCAATTAGATCAGGAAGGAGAGAATCAGAGGTACTGTTGAAGTCGGACAAATCTCAAAGGAAAATACAGGAAAGAAGGTTAAAGTGTTGTGGGTACGTCATGAGAAGAGAAGTAAGCAATGTGGGGAGAAGAATCATGGATATGGAGAAGAGAAAGTAGATGGACTGTGTGTAGGGGGATCCAAGGGAGAAAGTAGTGTCTGATGAGGAAGTGTACAACAGATGAGAATGGAGGAGCCTGGTCAAATATAGGAACTCCATAAGAAAAAGGGAAAAGCTTTAGATGAAGAAGAGGATCATTATGTACTTCAACACACAGTTGTGCAACAGTTTACTGCAAATTTAGACTTTTCACCAACTACAGAAATTAAAGGGAACTTCAAAGAGGCAAGAAGAAGTTACAGGAGGAGTGCTGTAGGGAAAAAGACACAAAAGAATAATAACATTATCAATTTATTCTACTTGATATTGCACCCTTTGGCTTCAGCATTCAACCCAACAAGATTTGTTTTATACCACGTCTTTAACAGTGAGCATCATTAACAAAACTTCACATGATAAAACAAGTAGTTAGCACTCTCACTTTGTGGTTTATGCAATCCATTTTTACTTTCTCGTATACGAAGTACAGTGAAAGTATCGGAATCCTCCAAAAATTCCATTTCAAGATTTTGATGAATCTTGATGTTGTTGACCTCTCTGAGTCTGAAAATACCGTTTTTGGAATTATGTCTGTGTGTGTGTGTGTAAACACAATAACTTGAGGACGCTTTCACTTAGGTCAACCAAATGTTACATATAAGTAGATTTCTATCACCTTTCGGGCTATTTCCGCTAACTGGAAGTGGTACTTTACCTCTTATTCATGCAGCTGCAGAGTCCTATATACTGTGGAACCTCGGGTCATGACCGTAATTTGTTCCAAAACTCTGGTCGCAACCCGATTTGCTCGTGACCCGAAGTAATTTTCCCCATAGGATTGTATGTAAATACAATTAATCCGTTCCAGACCATATGAGCTATATGTAAATATATTTTTTTAAAGATTTTTAAGCACATAAATAGTTAATTATACCATAGAATGCACAGTGTAATAGTAAACTAAATGTAAAAACATTGAGAGAAAACTAACATTGCAGGAGTTAGTTAGTTAGTTAGTTAGTTAGTTATAGCCTTATGAACCGCTCTCTGTAAACACTTTTTTAAATGAGTTTTAAGCACAGGGAAAAAAATGAACATTTGAAAAATCCGTAATTTATACAAAAACTAACCATAAAAAACCAAGAAAACTAACCTTGCATGAGTCAAGTTCTGGCATGAAGGAAGTGAGGAGGAACTGGGTGGAGAGGAGATTACAGTTTTGAGGTAAAGTCTGTGACGATGCGGGTTCACTGCATGCTCACATCTCGCTTCCGGGAGCCCTTAAACCCGTCACCGTCGGTAATGTTACCGATGAGCACGACAGTGAGGCACTACAATGAAGCAAGGGGATGGTGCAAAAAGTGCCAAGTGCTTCTATTAAAATCAATAAAACAACAATCAAAAAGAAAGTCCAAATTAAATAAAGTGCAGTGCTTTTAGAATCCTTCAATAAATAAATGATCCCATAAAAACAGAAGTGAAGTGGTGGTTAAAATCCAATAGAAAAAAGTTTTAAACAATGCTCGAAGCAGTCTCTTTAAAAATAAGCCTGATGTATTCTTTAACTGCCTTCACGGCTTTACTGCCTTCTCTAACTGCCTTCTCTCTCTCTCTCTCTCGCTCGCTCTCTCATGCTCTCTCTCTCTCGCTCGCTGTCTCGCACTGTCTCTCTCGCTCTCTCATGCTCTCTCTCTCTCGCTCGCTCGCTGTCTCGCACTGTCTCTCTCGCTCACTCATGCTCTCTCTCTCGCTCGCGCACTGCACAGGGAATGCATAGGGACAGACTGAATACATGCAAAAATCATTGGCGCGTACGAACTGGAAGGGAAACTGGCTTGTTCGTCACCCGAGTGTGTGGTCGTGAACAGATGCAAAAGTTTGGCAACTTTTTGGCCGTAACCTGGTTTGTACGTGGTCCGAAGTCTTCGCGACCTGAGGTTCCACTGTATTCAACTTTACTTTTATAATAATTATTCAGTATGTTATTAATTTGATTTGATTTGTTGTTGATGGTTCTTAAATGTACATAATATAAAAATATAATTATTGTCTTCCGGTTTACCCCTCATATGTTCATCCCCATTTCTGAGTATATGAGAAAGTCGAGGGGAGAGCACTCCAGACTTTTTTTAATCTGCTTAGTGTGATACAGGGTCTTGAGAATCCAGGGCCCATAGTGACAGCATCAGCTGAAAGGCACTAATCAACCCTGGATGTGCTGTCTATTCAATTCACTGTATTCTGTCCAAATGAGACTATAATCATGAACTTTTTCAAATGACCTAAGAGAGTTACTTGTAGAATCAGGGTACAAAACCACTCTGTTTATTCCAAGTAGGAATATAGAATACCGCAATTCTTATTTACATGTCCAACTAACACACAATACATCAGCACTCGCCTGGGCTGTGAACAACAAGAATGTGTTAAAATGTATAACTTCATCTTATGTAATAAAAAACACAAATCAGCTTACCCCTGCTCCCTTTAAGCCTCTTTCCTTGTGTTCATGTATATTCACAGTTTTAAACTTTGTGGAAAAAACCCTGAAGAAAACAAAAAAACAAAAATAAAACAGTATAGTTATGACTATTTTACCTAAAACTTTAGGCTAGAAATGTAATTGGCACAGTGGTCAGCACTGCTGGCTCAAGGATCCAACATCCAGGGTTCAAATCCTGTTCCTGTTCTAGCTATCATGCATTATGTTTGTCAACTTCTTGTTCAGCGTCTGTGCTGCCCGCACTGTTCTGGTTTACAAAGCAGATGTTCGTGGTAGTTTTTGGCACAAATGTCTGTCTTGCTTCACCTGTCAGCCCTCCAGCCATATGCATATGCAATCTCCACATTTCCTTTATAAAGGTTACACAGGTGGGTAGCGTCACATCAGCCTTCTTCCAGGTCAGTAACTTCAGGGCCCTGGGAAAAACAGACAGACATTAGTGATGGGCATTTTGAGTCACTTTACTGAGTTAATTCTTTCAAACAACCCCTTTAAGTGAACTGATTTGTTTCATGCATTAACGGTATACTGGAACTCTGGGGGACTGATCACATCATAAATGTATAATTGAATAATTTGTACATTATTGTGATATACATTACTAGCTGTGTAAGCCTGTGCTGTAAAAAGCCTGGGCTCCTAGAAACCATAGATTCTGGCACTTCAATCAATCAATTGCATCGGTTGTGCATTAGCAGCTAAGCAAGGGTCTCTTTCCTCAGCGGCTTCGTTTTGCCAACATGCTCACCTCTGTTGTCTATTAGCGGCTAAGTGAGTTTCTCTCTCCTCAGAGGTTTCGTTTTGCCGATGTGCTTGCCTCGTTTGTGGATTAGCGGCTAAGGGAGTTTCTCTTTTCTAGGCAGTTTCACTTTGACGACAGGGTCGCATTCTTTGAGCGTCATGCTGTAGCCTCGCACTTCCAGGCCGGACAGACAGATACACACACTTCCATGCATAGACATTTACATATAAGATATTTGTGTGTTGTAAGAGACAGCTGGCAGCCCAAACTGGCTGGGATGCCCAAGAAGTGGAAGAATGGGGGATGGCAGCCTCCTCACTTCACAACACAGTACAATACAATACACAAGCACCAAATAATATGGTGCTTATTTGGTCCTTTCTTTTTCATCTTCACCTCCACTCCTCCTCACAAGCTTTTTCCTTCACCTCCCAACTCTGGCTTCTTGCTGCAAGGCTGGCAAGTCCTCTTACAGTGGCCAACCTGGAGGCGGAAACCCCATGCACTATTGCTCCTCCATTTTTATAGCACCCACTGGCGGTACCCATGATACCCAACAGGGCTGAGATAAAGAACTCCAAGTCCCATAGTGCCCTATGGGAATACGGGGCACCACTGCAATCCAAAGGGAGCTGCTATCTAGCATTCTGGGGGAAGCAGTGCCCTAAGGAGGCTGCCTTCCCCAATTATTCCACTTCTTGGGTGTCCTGGCCAGGTTGGGCTGCCGGCCGTCTCTTACAATGTATATAAATAATGTTATTGTTTCTTAATTTAAATATAACTAATGATATATAATTATTTATATATAAACAATTATATATAAATATACAAGTGTGTATAATTAATTATAAATTTAACATTTACATTTAAATTTAACATATGCTATTGTCCTGTTTCCATACAACAAAGTATGATAATACATTTAAGATGCATAATTAAAAGACTTAATTACAGAATCACAAGAATTGTACAACTCATAATGATTTGTTCTCAAATTAAATGAAAAGCCATAAGACTGATTTTCGGGTAGTGTCTTGATCACAGATCAATTGAATGAGAATCATTAGACTGGTTCTCAGTTAGTGACACATTCATGAATCAAATAAGTGAGAACTGTTAAGGCTGAATCTTGGGTATTGACTTGTTAGCAAATCAGATGGACAGGAATCGTTAGGCTGATTCTTGGGTAGTGATTTGATTGTGAATCAAATAAACGAGGATCGTTAGACTGATTCTAGAGTAGAGACTTGTTCGTGAAACAAACGAACAAGACTTGCTAGACTGATTCTTGGTTAAAGACTCATTTACGAATCAAATGAACGAGAATCATTAGACTGGTTCTCAGGTAGTGATTCCTTCACGAATCAGATGAACGAGAATTGTTAGACTGATACTCAGTTAGTGACATGTTCACAAATTAAATGAACGAAAATTGTTAAGACTGATTCTAGCGTACTGACTTGTTCACAAATCAAATGAAGGAGAATCATTAGACTGGTGCTCGGATAGTGATTTGTTTGTGGTTCAAATCAACGAGGATCATTAGACCGATTCTCGGGCAGAGACTCATTCACAAATCAAATGAACGAGAATCATTAGACTGGTTCTCAGTTAGTGACACATTCATGAATCAAATGAATGAGAACTGTTAAGGCTGAATCTCGGGTATTGACTTGTTCGGAAATCAGATGGACAGGAATCATTAGGCTGATTCCCGGGTAGTGATTTGTTTGTGAATCAAACAAACGAGGATCGTTAAACTGATTCTTGAGTAGAGACTTGTTCGTGAAACAAACAAACAAGACTTGCTAGACTGATCCTTGGGTAAAATAAGTAAAAATGGGTTTTTGTGATAAAGTTAACTTTTTAGGCTAATAAAGCTCTTTGCAATGAATTAAAATGTGTCTGATCACTCTTAACAATAATATAAAAACAATGTGATGTGCCACCACAAAAACTGAAGCTGAAAATTTTGCAAAACACAACATTTGTGTCACTGCTAAAACTTTTGGCCACTACTGTACATAATTTCCAGTACATTCCATCACCAGAAAGGATTATTTTTGTTATCCCTTATAAGAAAGTGCTTTTTGAGCATTAGTATCCCTCTGTTTTCAGACCACAAAGTGCACCACCATATTTTTTAAATTTTATGATTAGGGCAAAGAAGCAACATCAGGTTTGCTACATCTTGGCACTCCCATTCTTAGAAGGATTATCAGTGGTAAACTCTTATTATTGTGTATTTTGCAGGTTCCTGTAGCCAAGACAATACTAAAATCATGGAACATTGCAGCTGTTTCAGTGTGTTTATGATGTGAGCACACGTTGGTTAAGTGACTTGCTTATGGTCACTTAGTGAATTAGAGGCAGGGATTGAACTGACAGGCCAGTATTCAAGCCATTATGTCACACTGCCTGGCTGCTGCAGGATGTGATGTGACATCTGTATACAAGTCCACTAGACTCTCCAGTGGTGGAAGGTAGATGAGTGCAATGAGGGTCAGGAATGGAAGACCATAGACTTGGTGCATTTCTGCATTCCTAGTGTGTCAACTTATCTTTGGATAAGACATTATGGGACTCCCACTATAGACAAATTACAGTAGTTGGACATAAAAAATTGTTTGAAACTAAAGTCAAAGATGTGGTCAGACAGAAAAAAAAATGGCAATCTGATAGAACAGGTAGTTAAGGCATTTCTGAGGATGAAGGTATGGCGGCCATCAAAGATAATGCATACATTTTTTAAGTGCTTCACTTTTCACTCTGGGGTCTTTGGACATTTGTTATCAGCTTGATTTACAGCCATATCTGTACTGCCCAGGTTCTGAATGTTTAGACAAGCATGTCGGGATGTTTTTGCCACAGCTGGTGGTTTTTGGAATGGAAGCCTGCGTCATTGCACTAATAACATCTACCATGTATCATCAATATTTCAGCCTCATTGTTACTTATTATTCTTTTAACAAGTAGGCTTTTTATATGTACAAACCCAAAATGAATAAGTAGCCACTCACAGGAAATCCTTAATATGGAACATATGTTTCCTGTGTGCTTTTTCTTCATAGACTTTAAAAAACATAAAGCTCTGGCCCTGTGACCTATTTACAGGACTTAATGTTTAGCCATCAAACAAGCAAAAACGCCAGAGATGTTGGCAATGCTAGTTTGTTGAAAATCTTGTATATTTTTAGATTATTACTTCAATAAACACAAATTAAAAGCAGTTTTGTTTGTAGCACTGTTGGAAGATAAAGCACCCATTTGTTGGTGTATCAATATTCCATTTTGTGGTTTGTTAAATAAGAAAAAAAATGTAGTTGTATGAGATTTGCCTGTTGAAGTGTGAATAAAACAAAACTTTAATTTGTTCTAAAAAAATACTATGTGGTATTGATAATCCTTTCAGATTTATATAACCCCATATCAGAAAAAAGATTTGACATTATCGCCATATTTATTGCATTTTTTAATGTACATCCATTCCTGCATTTCAGGCCTGCAACAGTTTCCAAAAAATACATTTCCTGCCAAAAATACGGGAATGGATGTACAGTAACAAATGAAATGAGGATGACCAGAAAAAACATGACATACTTGGGTTCATACTGTCTGCAATGAAATAAAAGTCAAAGGAAATTTAAGAATTACTGCATTTTTTTTTCCATACTGTTCCATCTTTTGCTGGTTTGGGGTTGTAATACACTGATTTCACATATTTACTGTTATATACTGTATTACCTATCTATCTGTTATATAGAGCCTTTACTACTTATCTATTAATTATACAGCACTTTTTCTATCTATCTATCTATCTATCTATCTATCTATCTATCTATCTATCTATCTATCTATCTATCTATCTATCTATCTATTATATAGTACCTTTCATATCTATCTATCTATTATATAGTACCTTTCACATCTATCTATCTATCTATCTATCTATCTATCTATCTATCTATCTATCTATCTATCTATCTATCTATTATATAGTACCTTTTATATCTATCTATCTATCTATCT
>JANRMT010062811.1:4684223-4713920 GCA_026402145.1 Polypterus bichir lapradei | reverse complement strand
TATCTATCTATCTATCTATCTATCTATCTATCTATCTATCTATCTATTATATAGTACCTTTCACATCTATCTATCTAATAATGCCTTATCTCTCTCATTTTCTCCATCATATAGTTTCTTTCATATCTATGTGTTTACCATTGTTACAGTTCACATTGATATCACTTATACTGACAACAGGAGAAATAAAGTAAAGCAATCTGAGTGTAAATGTAATGATTCATCATTTCAGAAGATGGTCCCAATGCAGTACATACACTACTCCTAAATAGCTGTAAAAGTTTTTTGCCAGCAGCTTGGTGTTAGAATTTATTGTTAAGTAAAATGCAAAGGGCTGTCACTGCTTATTTGGTGCATTTCTTTATCTGTCAACAAAACAATAAAACACTTTTATTTTTTAATTGACTCACTATAGCTACATACATTCGGTGGACACTTTGGTAGGAATCTAGAAAAAAAAATAAAGTTAAATCCTTTGACTTGTTATCCTGCTTGGTCAGGACAGTGAGACTCCAATCCCCAGTGTTTATAGTGAACTTAAATGCTCGTCTTGCTGTCCGTCATCATCTTAGCTGCACTAAGTTACTTTAGTCAGGGAGCTTTGGCAAAATCGAAGTGCTGACCTTTAATTCATCGGACTACCAGTTCAATAATGCCAATATTCAGATTATAACAATTACAATTCATATGTAAAGCAACTGTGGATGATGTTCTGTATAGAAAGGCGCTATATAAGATCAAGTCTGCATTTAACCTCAGTTGTAGTTTCCTTTACTTATTAATTTTTTTCTACAACCCTTGCATGCTTGGACAACAATATTCATTTTGCTGGCATTGCCTCTATCTGTGGTCGCACATGTCACTGCTCACCCACTGCATTTGCCTTTTTAATAACCCTTATCTTATCCTGCACTTTTTAAGTCAGTATTTTCCCAAAATACTTTATGCATACAGAAATTTTTTTTTTTTTTACAGACATGTTTATTGTGTAAAGAAGAGGCCTATAAGCTTGTCCATCCTATCTGCCTAGATTGTCTAAAATAATATCAAGTTGTGATTTAAAGGTCCCTAAAGTCCTGCTCTCCACCACACTTCTTTTTAATTTATTCCATGTGCCTGTGGTTCTTAGCATTTGTGTAAAATCTGCCCTTACCAAGTTTCCAACCGTGTCCCCATGAACTGGTCAGTCTTGTGTGTTTTGCAGTTGGTGGTTGACTGTAATACAACAAAGCAGATGAAAGAGCACATGTCTAGTCCAGCACAGTCACCTCTCTGAATGAGTTACAGTTTGTTTGTTCTCTAAACCATTGTAGGTGCTCTCTGTCAGCTCCTCTTCACACGTATCACTCACTATAAGGCAGTAGGACCTGACGTCTTTTATGGAAACTGCCATACTGTAGCGTGAAGACAGACCCTTTGCTAACTTCCTGAACTGGAATGGATTAAGTCCTGTCTTTTGAAATTGAAAGTGATATTCGGGGCTGCCATTTTTGGGGGTTCCTGATAGACTGAGGTTCCATTCACAGTGGTTTCCTGCCTTGTGCCCAAAGCTATGATAGGCTGCACCCCTTATGACCATAAATCAAGTTTTTAAATTGATTAAATTTTCAAGGCAGCAGCTTGTAGGATTGTATTTTATCACACCTATATTATATTTAAAGAAAATAAACAAGATAACAAGATATCCCACCGCCTGCCAAGATCGCCATAATTAGTTTTCCGTAAAGCTGTCACATAACCTGTCATATGAGCAGAACTGAGAGTTCAATTCATCTGCAAGTTATTTGTAAAAATACATCCAATTTACCAACATGCATACAAAATTAATATATAACAGTATAAGTTGGCCCAGTGGTTAGCCAAGAGACTGAGTCCCCTTAATAGCCCAATAACTCTGCTGCTATCTATTCAAAGTTTACAGGTTCTCCCAGTGTCTGAATGGATTTTGCTTCTGTTCAGATACTATCATTTTCTTCCCACATCCTAAACATGGCCTAATGTCCCATCGAAGTATGTGAGTGAGTGTACGCTGTTGCTAGAACAGGCCCCAGCTCCCTGTGATCCTACAGTGCAAATACGCTGATTCAGTCAATGGATGAATGATACAGACATACAGTATCGTCATCTCTTTGCACAGTTTCCCTTTCCAGACGGTTACGTAGAAGTGACTAACCATAGACTTACAACAAAGTATAGTGGAGTAGAAAATGTTTCCTTTGAAGTCAATGCGGGTTAAACGTATGGAGCAGGACGGCTCAAACTGGGATCTGAAAGTCCACAATAACTGCAGGTTTTTGTTCCATTTTGTTGACAACAATGGAAGCCCTGAAACAAATAGCTTTAAAAAAAAAGTAGGGTATACAAAAAAAAACTCTCAAACAAGATCATTCCTTTAACTTCCAGTAACCTGTCCATAAAGACAGAAATTTCTATGTTTTATCAGAAATTGGTACTGTATTTTTATCAAGGTACCGTTAAATTGGTTCAAAAATGTATCTTAAACCCCTAAACATGTGAAGTTTTGGTTAGCTGGGGATTCTAAAACGGGCTGTGTGAGTGTGGATGTGGGCATGAGGGCCCTCCTGATAGACTGAGGCTCCATTCACAGTGGGTTCCTGCCTTGTGCCCAAAGCTATGATAGGCTGCACCCCTTATGACCATAAAATCGATGAAGCAAGTTTGAGAATGTTTATACGTGAACTAGCTGTGCTACCCATCCGAGATGGACTGTAATCTAAATAATGAACGTAGACCTCGTGAATTTGTTATATGATAAATGGATTGTCTGTTTGGTCTGGTATAATAATATGCACCCAATCCCTTTCCCAAGCTTTATCCTCTTTGGATAGAGTCACCTGCTTTTGCTGCCTCCTCTCTTGTGTTATTTATCGAATCGCCACTCTTATGAAGTGGTGTTCGCTACTTCATTGGCCTGTTTTAGCGACTCCAGCTTGGTTGGCTTCTCAGAATGTGCATTGGCTTATTGTTATTTTCAGTCATCAATTGCCCACCTTTCAAAGTTATCAATCAGTCGCATTAGAGCTAAAAACCTCATTGGCATGGCAGTCGCTACCACACTACTATTGCGTCGGACAACAGAACAGGCCAGTAAAAGCCATTTTCTTACTTTTAGACCCTTCTTCTACATGTTTTACCTATTTTTCTCCTAACCCTAGCATCCAGATGGATACACAGACACTTGTTCTTTTATTAGGATTAGGGAGGACAGAAAGATATAGAAGAAGATTATCCGCTGTGGCAACCCCAAGAAGAAGAAGAAGAAGATAGGAATATAAGTAACAAGCTGATTAAGTTTGCAGATGATACCAAGCTAGGTAGATTGGCAGATTTGGAATCTGTCGAATCATTACAGAAGGACTTGGACAGCAGACAGGCTTGGGCAGATTTGAGGCAGATGAAATTTAATGTCAGTAAATTATTATATCATTGTATTATAATATGATGTTATATCTTTGTTTTGGTTGATTAATCTGCAGAAAGCACCTTGAGTTGCATATAAATGTATGATAAAGTGATATATAAATAAAGTTATTATTATTATTAATCCACTTAATGTAAATCTTGGCTGTGGAGTACCTGGGATGCAAAAGGCGCAGTTTGGAGTCACCAGTTAACCTATCTTGTGTGTCTTTGGGGATGTGCGGGGAAAACTGAAGTAGCCAGAAGAAAGCCCACAAAATCAGGGGTTGGAGCGAACACCTCCATCTGGGCAACAATCAGGTGTGGGATTCAAACATGTTATATTGAATACAGAAAAATCTTTTAACCATAGTACTAATTAAGTTTTTATCACTTTGTTCTTAAAGCAGCTACTGTGCTTTCTTAGTTTACGCTATATTTGGTACAGTTGTGTGAGCCTGGTGGTGCTTTAATTTTTAACGCATTCCTGATAACAACATTTATTTCTATAGCACACTTTCATGCAAGCGGTGTAGCTCAAAGTGCTTTACAAGATGTCAAAGAAATAGTTACATGCAAAGAGAACAAATTAAAATTAGATAACAAGATTGCATACATAGTATACAAAAAAAAAATAATGCACACTTACATAAAACTATCCACATCACCTGGGTGATAGTGTAAATTTTAAAATATATGATGTCTTTTGCCTTCAGTATGTACCATTAATGTATTCTCGTGTGTTTAAAGCTGTCTTGACCAGCTGCTTTTGAAATTTTGTCATTTCAAGGCGCCTTGCTTGCCTCCTGCCCCCTTTTATACTTCCCATCTTTGAAGATGACTGTCAGCATGCCTAATATACCTTTAATCCTCCTCTTAAGGTGTCATTCTTGCACTTCCTCTTTTGATTGCATCAAAGGCAAACTGCCTAATCAGATTACTCAGAGGAATCAGGCACACAGATCCTCTGATGGGTCCACAGTTCATTAAACGTCAGACATAATCAAAGTTCTGAGTTGCCAAGCCACCTGGCTAGCCACCCTCTCCAGGCATTCCACAGTATTATACGAGTTGCTGCCCGGTGGTCTAATAAAAATTCAAACGTGTCAATAGGCTTTGTGTCTTAGGAACCAAGTTACGCAAACTATTCTATAACATTTCAGTAATTATTTATGTCTCTGATGCTGATCCTTCTGATCATAAAATAGGTCATTACAACAGCAATAGACAAGAAGAATTCGTAATTCATTGCAGAATGACGGTATTTAAAGGGTTTCTCTAAAGCGCCTCTTTCTCTTGAACAATTTGGCTCAAAAACTAATCAGCACATTGTCATCTCCTACCAGGCTTAAGTTTTGAATTTGGTATTTTTCTGTCCAGGCATTTTAGGTATAGACCGTCCTCAAGAACCTGCAACACACAGACAGAAACACTACCATCATCGAGATACAGATGTTTTTGGTATCGGGGGATGTTGAAAGCCAAAGATCTAAATTTGTGACGAATCAAAACCTTTGCTGCTCCCCCCATAGACGATAGGTTATGGTGGGGAAGGGTGCAAAGCACAAATTCTCTCATTCTTGGATTCCTAGGGTCCAGTATCTCCAAGTGAAAGCTTAACAGTATAGCAGAACCATGGAAGGATGCCAAGAAGAGACAACAGTAGAGGGTTTGTTGAATGTGAATGACTGTCCTGGAGTATCAGTTCTGATGTTGTTCCAGGAATAGCTAACACCTGACAATGACAGATCATCCATGCACCCACACTATGTTTAAATCTGTGATTACAGTGTAAGTAAGGCATTGCTATTGTCTTTATACTTCATCTTGAGTAAGTTGTAGAATAAGCACAAAAATTGTTTACTCATCTATACCATTATTTGAGTTACTTATGTCAAGTGATGCTAAAACTTTCCAGCATTTGTCAGAAATGTATTCATTACCAACTTCAGTCCGTGCTTCTGTGTTCTTGTGAAGGAACCCATTTATTTCTGCTTTTCCTAAAATGTCTTCTTCACTGTTTTTTTTCAGGTAGAACACAATGGAGAATTATTAAATGGCTCAAAGTCAGTTCAGATGGAAGAAGGTCCCATTGTCCAAACAGAGGAATCGAGCTTGCAGCTTACTCGCATCCCACCCTTGGAAGAGGACAGTGTGACTACTGTAATAGAAAGCCAGAGCAAAGAGGATGAGGATCAGAAACCCTCTTGTAATAACAATGAAGACGATGACACTTCTAAAGATGCCCCATCATCTTTGGATCAGACTGATAAAGAACATGGCACTAATACATGCAATCCATTACCTGAAAAGGAGGAGTCATTTGCACTCTCCCCCATACAAGGTGGTGCTATATCAGAATTTTCTGTTCCCTTTAAAAAAGTGAAGCTTGAAGACCATTCAGATGGGCCCCTCGAGAACAACCCTTTGAACTTATCCACTCACAAAGTGAATGCTAGCGAGGGTGATGCCTTAAGCACTTTGACCACAGCTCCAAGCTACTTGAGCTCTGAAAAACAGGAGGACCACCCAACAGCGCAACCATATGCTACCAAGAAAGGTGCTTCTACAAACGGCTGCAAAAGACATTTTTTGGTAATTAAAGGCTGTGGCAGAAAGCGGGAGGACTTGGTCTTTTCAGACGACGAAGAACTTTATTCAGAAAACGGTGCTTTAAGTTTACTTAAATCAGATGCCTCTTCCAGCTGCGGTAGTACTTCTTTCAAGCTTTCTCAGCCCTGCCTTTTATCCTTGGTGGAGAATAACAACCTAAGTATTGAGCAGGCGATAGCAGTTGAGGCCTTAACTGAGTTATCAGTTGTGAAAAAAAATACAGCCCAGCACTGGTCGGCGACTTCAGATGCTGCTTTGGGCACATGCAGTGCACACCAGCCAAATGGAGAGCCACTGGAAAGAGACATCTCATCAGAGGAGAAACTGTCAGTCTGTCCGAGGGTGTATCAAGGGGCAGATGTTCCACAGGAACAATCCAACCAAACCAGACTAGAACCCAAGTCTGCTGGCACAAAATTAGAGGAACGTCTTTCTCTGCAGGATCTGATTGATGCAAGCTGCAGTGTAATTAGAAACAGTGGGCAATCAGAATGTGTGGGTGGAAGCTCCCATGGCTCCCCAGCAATTGTATCTTTAAAAAACCGGCAACATAACACTTCCGATGTAAACAAACAAGCTGAAGAAGTTAAGACATGCACCAGTTCAGATGTCAATGTTCATGTTAGGCCCAGAAATAAGGATGAAGAGGATGCAGCAGCACAGCTAGCTCAGTTAGCCTTTATCATCAAAGCAAAACCACCAGCCCAAGATACTTCACTAAACGCTTCCTCAATCGATGGTCAAACCCATCAGCAGCCATTGCATCAACAAGAGAACAAGATTCCACAAGGTATTCCCGTTTCTGCTATCAGGAGCAATCCTCAAAACTCCAAAAAAGTGGAAGCAGGTTCTCCCCCAGCTCCCCCAATAAAGTCAAATACACCCAAGAAGTCACCAGTGCCACCAGAAAACCAGACAGACAGAAAAAGAAAAGGCCAAAACATTTGGACTGAGTCTCATCTAAAACATGTTAGTCTTCAGAAAAGTCTCAACTCAAAGCTTCTGCCTGCACAGAATAAGAGAGCTAAAGTGCAAAAGGTACAAACAACGCAGCAGACGGGGCAACGCAAACCCCTTCTTTTTCTTCCACAAACGCAAATCCAGTTCCCATCCAGCATATCCAGAAATGCTCAGGTAGCACAGTCTCAGTTCCCTGCCAGCAACGCCCTGTCCATGCTGCCCTATCCAGTTAAATCTGAATGCGCCAATGATCAGAATCCCAACAAGGAGGCAGGATGCTACTACTCTTTATCTGAAGCAGTAAGTGACAAAAACACAGAGTTGTCTCTTTCCAATGGATATCCTGACTTTAAATCTAATGAGCTGTTGAAGCAAAGCACTACAGGCCTCACTGCTAATGCCGTGCTGAAAGAGGAAGGCATCTCACGTACTCAGGAATCGCCAGCCTCTGACCAGCCTTATGGTGCTACAACAACTGACCACTTGATGAGTGATCCACCGTCCTGTAAAGAAGTATGGCAGCAAAATGGCAACACTGCTGTCAAGGCTGAGAGGTGGATCAAGGTGGAAACCTCTGGTGCTGTTACAGTTCTTTCAACCTCCAACTTGTCACCTTCGGAGTCCGAAGCCAATCAGAATGGAGGACTGACTCCATCTAAAACAACCCTGAACAGTTTTCTGGATTCACCAATGAAGTTCCTGGACACGCCAACTAAAAACCTTCTTGACACCCCCTCTAAGAAGGGGCTTGAGGTACCAACCTGCAACTGCGTGGGTAAGTAAGTTTAAAAATTCACCATTCTGCCTGTCACTTTGAATTAGTGCCTTCTTATAGAAGATACCTTATTTGACTCTCACACATTAAGACCTTGAAAGTTTTCCTACCAATTGACATGAGTATGAAGGTTTATTCTGTTTTATTTTTCTACACACTAATGTGTTGTTTTCTTCTTTTGAGGGGTTTTGGAATATGTGGAATCAATTTCTGTAATTAGTTTTGTAACTTGGGGTCGATTGCAGTTCATTGAAAATGTTTCACATCACATCCATTTTGACTGTACTGTTTTTGTGGTACTAATGTCCTTTGCTACCACAGGAGGCTGTGACATGTGATGTCACTTGTGCATTGATATAAAGGTTGGTATTACACATCTCCTGTTGTCAAAGTTTATGGATAACAAAAAAGAGTTTATGTGGTGTTTTGTCGATGTCAGTGTCAATTTACTTATATAGCACATTAAAAACAACATAGGAATGCTGTGGCCAAAGTGCTTTACAATCTATACTAATAAAAGGCAAAGCCCTCACTCAATCACTGACTGACTGACTGACTGACTGACTGACTCATCACTAATTCTCCAACTTCCCGTGTAGGTAGAAGGCTGAAATTTGGCAGGCTTATTCCTTACAGCTTACTTACAAAAGTTAAGCAGGTTTCATTTCGAAATTCTACACGTAACGGTCATAACGGTCGATAACGGTCGACAACGTCCGCCATGTTGAACTTTCTTATTTATGGCCCCATCTTCACGAAATTTGGTAGGCGGCTTCCCTGCGCTAACCGAAACCGATGTACTTACTTATTTCGATGGTATGACGCCACTGTCAGCCGCCATATTGAACTTTCCAACGTCACCAATTTTCCAACTTCCCGTGTACGTAGAAGAATGACCCCGTCTTCACGAAATTTGGTAGGTGGCTTCCCTGCGCTAACCAAAACCGACGTACGTACTTATTTCGGTGGTATGACGCCACTGTCGGCCGCCATATTGAATTTTCCAAACGTCACAAATTCTCCAACTTCCCGTGTAGGTAGAAGGCTGAAATTTGGCAGGCCCATTCCTTACAGCTTACTTACAAAAGTTAAGCAGGTTTCATTTCGAAATTCTACATGTAATGGTCATAACGGTCAACGACGTCCGCCATATTGAACTTTCTTATTCATGGCCCCATCTTCACAAAATTTGGTAGGCGGCTTCCCTGCGCTAACCGAAACCAATGTACATACTTATTTCGGTGGTATGATGCCACTGTCGGCCGCCATATTAAACTTTTAATGGAAACCGATGTACGTACTTATTTCGTTGGTATGACACCACTGTTGGCCGCCATATTGAACTTTCCAACGTCACTAATTCTCAAACTTCCCGTGCAGGTAGAAGGCTGAAATTTGGCAGGCTCATTCCTTACAGCTTACTTACAAAAGTTAAGCAGATTTCATTTCGAAATTCTACGCGTTATGGTCATAATGGTCAACAACGTCCACCATGTTGAACTTTCTTATTTATGGCCTGATCTTCTCGAAATTTTATAGGCGGCTTCCCTGCACTAACCGAAACCAATGTACGTACTTATTTCGGTGGTATGATGCCACTGTCGGCCACCATATTGAACTTTTCAATAGTCTTTGTTACTTATGGGCCCATCTTCAAGAAATTTGGTACATGGGTTCCCAACGCTAACTGAATCCTACTTACGTACATATATACGTCCATAGCCTGCAGCTCAGTCACTGTGTGAGGTGGCGTTGGGTCCCCCATCCCAACGCCTCCCACGTTGTTGGCTGCCTGCCTATATAAGACCGTCCGTCGCTCCGGTCTCTACATTCCCTTCCTTGCTTCGCCACGGGATTCACGTCTCCCTACTGATAACTACAGCCTTTTTGTTTAATCCACAGCTTCTCCGCTGTTTTATTGTTTGTTTATTACAATTATAGTTATTGTGTAGGTATTTTAGACTTACTTTACATTGCTCAGGTACCCATTTCCTTTATCATTCCAACCCCCATTACCATGTCTATCGAGGTGATCACTATCGATCAAAGAACTGTCACTTACTGAGTGGTTTCCATGCCCGGAGATGGCACCTACCTTTTCCATTCTCTTTGTTACATATTGCACGGCCATATCAGGCTCACTCTTGATATCCGGAGGAACATTGTGTCTTATGTATTGAATGACTGGGACAGGTTCAAGGTGTGGACTGATGACGGTACAGGAGATAATTATACTACACAGGAGCACTAGAAGAGTGAAATGCTTAAGCCCTTCACCTATGGTTCTGCATGTGAGTTGATGGCTACCGCTGAATTGTTCGGTTGTCGCTTTCAAGTGTACCGAAATGGCCAAATATTTTACACCTTTCGACAACCGCCAATGCCTCTTAAACATCTTAGATTGACAGGTGACGATTTCAGTAGTGGACACTTTGATGTTTATGTTTAAACTCTCAAAAGCTGGATGTGATTTTATCGATGAAACCGGTTGTGTGCTTACAATGCTTGACAGATGCCGAATGTCTCTTCAACACAACAAATCCTGCAAATACTATCGTAATTGAAACAAACCATGAAACTCAAACCGATTATGACAGCAGCAATCCAAGCTGTGAGATTTGAGACAAGATTACTGTTCACATGGCCAACTGTACGTTACATGCTCAAGAGTAAGCTCAGCGCACAGCTTGGTCATATTACAACCGGAGGGCCGAACTGACAACATGGCATACAAAGAGATCCTTAACAAATAATTATTGGCATATTTTCCCTCAGTTTAAAAAGGTTAAATTTTCTTCTTAATAAAAATTTTAAGGCAGTACTTCGCCGCTGCGAAGCGCGGGTATTTTGCTAGTAATAGAATAAAAGAAAACATACAAATAACATAAATAACATAAATATAAATAAAATATATGAACATAAATAAAATAAATAATAAATAGAAGTAATGTTACATAATCACAATGAGGAAACCATCAGTATTACTGAAGGTCACGTAATGCAAGTGAATAGAAATGAGTCTTTAATCTCATTTTGAACAGTTCAATTGTAGACAACTCCTTTATGTAATGAGGTAAAGAGTTCCACAGATGAGGAACAGCAGCTGCAAACGCTCTGTCCTCCTTAGTTTTACACTTAGTACGAGGGACAACAAGAGACAACTGACCAGAAGATCTAAGCATTCTGGATGGCGGGTGTAAAACACACAATTCGGATAAACAGGCAGGAGCAAGCCCATGTAAAGATTTAAAAACTAGAAACAAGATTTTAAAATCAATTCGAAAACTGACAGGCAGCCAGTGTAAAGAAGCTAATATTGGAGAAACAGAATCAGACTTTCTTGCCCTAACCAGAAAGCGAGAGGCAGCATTCTGGACCAACTGTAACCTGCATATCAGGGATTAGCTAATTTGCTCAAAGCGAGAAAAGATAAAAGCATGAGTAGCTTTCTCAAGATCCCTACAAGGTAAAAAAAGGCTTGATTTTACCTAATAGACAAAGCTGGAAAAAGCAACTCTTGACTACTGAATTAACTTGTTTCTCAAAAGAGAGGTTACTGTCAAAGATAACACCAAGATTGCGGATTTGAGGTTTGCAAAAGCCAGAGAAAGAGCCGAGAAGTCCAAGACCAATTTGGGCTTTAGCTGGTGGACCCACTATAAGCACCTCTGTTTTATTTTGATTCAGATCAAGAAAATTATTAGCCATCCAGCATCTTAGTTCAGAAAGGCAGTTGTGCAGTTGATTTATTGCAGAGTTGCAGACAGGAATATAAACCTGCGTATCATCAGCATAGCAGTGAAAAGAAATGTTAAATTTCCTAAAAATAGCTCCAATAGGGTGAAGGTATATAGAGAATAAAATAGGACCTAAAATGGATCCCTGAGGAACACCACATTTAAGAGGAGCAATAGACGAAAAAGAGGAATTTAAAGTCACTGAAAAGTGTCTACCAGTTAGATATGACCTGAACCAGTTAAGAGCAGCCCCTTTAAGCCTAACAAGATGTTCAAGCCGGAACAGCAATATCTCATGGTCAGTTGTGATAATTAATGTCTGTTGGCTTTTTTAATTAGTACTCTTGTAGACTACTTTTTCATATTACATCTTGAGCTTTGTTTACTGAGCTTTTGACTTTTGGTTTCAAGTCCTTTCATGTTCTGCAAAGAGATATAAAGGCACAAATGATAGTTTGAATACGCCAAGAAAAAAAGGTGTAGTCAAATAAAAGTACCAAGGGTTGAAACCAAGTAATTGTCTGATCTTTTGTCAAAAGACTTGATGTTGTTTTGGAAAAATTAAGTGGATAGGACTGGGGAGCTTTATTGGGCTGAATGGCCTACTCTCGTCTAGATTGTTTAAATGTTCTAAAAATACACAAATGTGAGTCGGAGATACAAAATACAAAATTCGTCAGCTAAGAAAACTAAGGATCGAAGAGAATTGCTAGCTAAATGTTGAGGTATATTCACAAACTCGGTGATTACATTGTGTTCACCTTTTATACCATACTGGCATTGACATCGCTCACTGTGCATTTTTAATGAGGTTTCCATGACAATACCCATGAGAAACAAAATGGTGTCTAAATAAGTAATAAATTATTTTGTACAACTTAAACTTAAGTAAATTCATAAAATTAAACATTAAATTTGAATTCCTATGAAAAAGGAAAAATGGAATTAATTGACAACAACAACATTTATTTATATAGCACATTTTCATACAAATGATGTAGCTCAAAGTGCTTTACATGATGAAGAAAGAGAAAAAGACAAAATAAGATAATAGAATTAGGGAACACTAATTAACACAGAATAAAAGAGAAAAATAGTAAAAAAAAACTGAATCATATTACTTCCATGTCTTTTCTAATCTGTTTTTCCATCTCAACAGTACACTCATACAAAAGTTTTCAATTATGGCTATATCCTTAATGTTATTCTCCCCAAACCTGACAAACAAGAGGAGACCATTCAGTCCATCATGCCCGTTTCTTCAGCTAATAGCTAAGCTGTCCTAATATCTCATTCAGATTTTTCTTAAAGGCTATTAAGGTTTCTGCTTCAAGTACATGTCCCAGTTTGTTCCACAACTCTTTGTGTAAAGAAGTGCTTCCTGGCTTCAGTCCTAAACTCACATACCCCAGACGAGAACCCACTCTGAGACCCCTGCTCCAGAGTAGGAGCGACATTGAGACCATGGCACAAGCCTGTGCAATATTCCTTATTTCACTTATAGCGCCCCTAGATTTGCTGGATACATCCACAATGGTGGTGTAGAGAATCCACACCACCAACTGCGAACTGAATATCCAGTGAGCTGCAGTTCTTGGGTGAAAAGACCACATTGTTGAGGGAGGTCAGGGGAGAAAGACCAGACTTATTCAAGAAAAGTCACAAACCTTAAATAATGGTGGTGTTCAGAAAGGTACCACTGAACACACAATCCTGTGAGACTTTGAAACAAATGGGCTACAACAGTAGAGGACCATGCCAGGGTCAGTCCTGCCAGCTCATGCTACAATGCACATGACATCACCAAATCTGGGCAGTTACCAAGATTCTACAAATGTCATCTGGTCCTACAGATCTTAATTTCTGAAGCAGTAAGCAGATGTTTGTTTCAGAATTTGAATAAACAGCATGAATCAATGGATCCATCCTGCTTTGTATCAACAGTACAGTACAGCATGATGAGAGAGAGGTGTTAGGAGCATGTGCTGATACTACACATTGCCCCACCCACCACACGACAAACCAACTCGGGATCCAGATTAGGATCCAGATCCAGATCCAGACACGTCAGCACCACACTAGTTCAGATGGAATGGAACAGTGAGGGATGAATGCAGATTAATGTCATACCCAGGACGGAACAATTGCAGGTTAAGGGCCTTGCTCAAGGGCCCAACAGAGCAGAGTCCCTTTTGGCATTTACGGGATTTGAACCGGCAACCTTCCGATTGCTAGTGCAGCTCCCTACCACCACTCCACCTGCACAGCATGATGATGGACTTGTAATGTTTTCTTAAGCGTGTAAAGCTGCATTCACTTTACGAGGCTGAAGTGACTCAAATCCGATTATTTTGCCTTATTTTGGTACATATCTGATGTTTTCAGGGCTGTGTGGACACAGAAATCCAGTCTTTTCAAATCAGATTTGAGTATCTTTCATATGTGGTCCTATATACGTATCCGATTCATGGTGAAGCAACATGAATGAGAGCGTTCAGATCGGAATTCATGTATTTTTTTTTTGTCTGTATGCATGGGCTGAGCGCTGGTCTCATCAGTCAGCACCAGTGTTGTGGCAAGACAACAATGGAGAAGCGCTACAGCTATAACAATACTGCTGGCTCCATTCTCGTATCCACACATCTCTTGGTGCAGCAGTGCCAGCAATTTCTGGGAAAACAGTAAAAGTTAGCTGTCTAGCTTTTTTCTGCCTTCTCAACCTAATCATGTACAGCCGATGAACTGTTTGCCATCCTTTAGAGCAAAATGCAATGCTTACACTAGCTAAAGCTCGTCCATTCTGTCGGTTTTAATACCATCGTATGACGTTTTTGTTATTGGTAATACAGATCACTCGTACACAAACATATTAATGTGTGCATGTTTGACGTTTTTGGAGGACAGATGTGTTCATGTTACAGTTAGGTGTAGGTCACCTGTACTCATGATTACAAACAGTCAAGACAGGCAAATCTGATCTGGGTAAAAAATTGGAATTGAGCTTGTGATGAGAACGCAACTCAAAGAGCAACTGAGCATCATTTAAGTGCCTCAATGTTTAGTTTAGTTCCTTCTGCACCATTCAGCACATTGGGCAGCAAGTTGTGTCCAATGCCTTCAGTCAGTCTCAATTTGTGGAGCATCTTACCACTCGATATGAATGACTTTGAGATCTTCTTGACAGATTGCTCGCCAGGTCTTAAATGGGCATCCCTGCTTTCTCTTTCCATTTCTGGATTTCCAGTTCATTGTAGTCTTAGGGATTTGGTGTTCCGGTAGCCAGAACACATGGCCCACAGTGACAGTGTCTTCCAATTTAGGCTGGCCACTCCTCTGCAGCACTTCCTCGTTGGTAATATTATCACACTATCCGTAGTAGGCATCTTTAGTAACATACGTTAAGGTGTCAGATGACACTTTTCATTGCTCTCCACGTCTCACTAGCATATATGGCAGTTGACATCATGATGCTATTGTAGAGTTGAATCTTCACCACCCTGTTGATCGATGATGTTGACCATATTCGGCGCATGCATTGCAATACTTTTCCTTTTCTGCATCACCTGGATCTTCAGTCAATGCCATGATGGTTGTTGTCGTATGCCTCAATTTGAACTGTGCTGTGGTGATGGACTCATTGACAGATTTCCATCCAAGGAGCGCACTGGCCGCCTCTTTGCTCAGAAACCATGCTGATACCTCACTGTACCTAAGCATAATTGCTGACCATGTAGATCCTTTCAGTTTACTCCAATGGCTTGCTCAGTCTCCAGACCTCATTCTGAGTGCCTTTGGGATAGGGTAGAGTGTGAGTTTTATGGCTGAAACATCTGACATGGATTTGCTTCCTTAGATGTGGGCAAGCATAAAGCCATCCAGCCTTTGTATAAAGAAGTGCAAATCAATTTAAATGAACAGTAATGGTAAAGATTGGATGTACAGTAGTTTGGCATGGCATGCTGTGTCACTCTGGGTTTAGATCTTGCACATTTCTTTTGTTGATTAGGGTGTCATTAGCTTAACCAACTAAAAACTTGTCCCTGTGTGGGTGCATGTGACAGCAGGCAGTGCAATGGATTGGCACTGCGTCCAAGGAAAGGTCCTACTTTGTGTGAAATGTGCTGGAATAAGTGGTAGTTCCTTAATAAGCCTGAATTAGATTAAGTCGATCTGAGAATGTTATGTAATAGAGGGACCTTTAATGTTTCACCAAAATGTAACAAAAATAATACTAAAAGAAGATGTAGCTAAACAAGTGTGGTTCAGATGGCAGTGTTAATTGTTAATGATTGTAGTACAACTGCGTATTTATATGGAGCCTTATCCTGATGTTTATCCATCCATCCATTTCCCAACCCGTTGAATCCGAACACAGTGTCATGGGGGTCTGCTGGAGCCAATCCCAGCCAACACAGGGCACAAGGCAGGAACCAATCCCGGGCAGGGTGCCAACCCACCGCAGCATCCTGATGTTTACTAGGATAAAAATGTAAGATGAGATAAAGTTTGTGTGTCTTTTGTGCTGTCAGATTTCCATGCTTGTCTAGTGGAGCATTGGATATTGATAGTGTGTTGTTGTCAGAACCCAAAAATCATCAGGCATACAATAAGTTTCAGTGTCCTGATTGCCTCTTAAATCAGAACAGCTTACCTATAATGCTGAGGCGATACCCTCATGAATGCAAAGAAAATGTAGGCTGCGTAAAATGTTGTGACAGGATGGCACTTCGCCTGCAATCTACTCTATACTGTATATATAAAATCCTAAGCCTAAAAGTGCAACGATTTTATGTGACTTTTTATGTCACGCTTTAAATCAGACTTATTTTAAAAACTGCATATATATGTTTGGTATTATTCTTTTCAGAATTTATAAGACTTTAATGTGATGTTGTTAGATTTTCAGATTCTAATTCCGCTTTTAAATTATAAACAAAAAATATCAAGAACTGACGTCCCGCGAGATGAGACTTTATGCCAAGAGATAATAATGCCCAGGGCATGAAATAAAAGACAAAGAGTACGACAGCTGCTGTACAGGCTTTAAAATGTTTGAAGCGCCACATGAGATGCAGATCACACAGCACAGCAGCAGCAGCAGCAAGACAGCATCTGATCGAGCAAAGAGGAGGTTAAAAAAGCTGTATTTGTTTCCCATTGTATCACCATTTAAGAGGGGGTTTCGGAGGAGCGACTGTGTTCAGCCCCCCTCTTTACAACGTGAGCGGCAGAGACACGAAATGGCTGGCATATAGTGCAGGCCGGGGGGGTTGGCGAGCGAAGCAAGTAGGGGGAGAAGGAGTAGGGGGTTGTAGAATACAATAATAATAATAATAGTGCATTTTATTTATATAGCGTCTTTCCCATGCTCAATGCATTTAACCAGTGAATTTGTATTCTGCCTTCATAAGGCAGTCTTATCCAGATCCTTGGGTAAACATTTTGGTACATTTACATTGCAGTCAGAAATGCCTTTTGACCCAATAGCTTTTCAAATAACTTTTTGCAGCCCTTTTTGAAATATGATTCTAAATATTTCTTTAACATTTCTTTGGGTAATGAGATGTAGTATTAGTTATACTGAATGTATACAAATATAAAATATGAAAAAGGGAGTAGTTTACACACTCAATATAACAGATAAATGACTACAGTTCATTATCATTATCATTTCATCCAACAAGCTAATTATCAAAATGATACATAACATTTTAACAGTTTTATGAGAACATTCAGCATGCGTAATCTGAAAATAAGAAGTGCACTTTGTGCTATACAGGCACCATTTCAAAGAACATGCTGTCTGTATAACACCAATTAGTAACACAAGCTCTGTCCAAAAAGTTGAATTTATTCAAAAAATAAAATGTTCTAACATAAATAAGCCTCAAAAATGTCTGTAATTAGACATTTGCTTGACCACCTTGGTATTTCTGTAGGTTCAGCTCACATATTATCAAATTTATGGGTTCAGATCTCAGCCCAGCCATTCTCTGTCTGGAGTCTGCATATTTTGCCTGGGGTTTTCAGCAGGTACTTCCAGGGTTTCCTGCTACATTTTATAATGGTGCACATTAGGTTCATGGTAAATCAGCCTGACATGAGTTAGTGTGCCCAGTGATGGACTGAAGTCCTGTCCTGTGCTGATGCAACTCGGATGGACCTACACCTTTTTTAGACCCTGAAATTAGATCAAGCAGGAACAGTAAATGGATGGATATTGTGTTATTAATACCTGTGTGACTTCTTATGGCCTTAAATTGTCAAACAATTTTGAAAGTACTGTGTGGGGATTTGTACACTCTGTTCATAGCTCAAGTTAAAGATTATTGTCATGTGTGTACAGTACAATAAGATTTGTACTTGCATGCCTCCTGCGGAATACTGACACCAGTGCACTACAAACAGCAGACATTGAATACAACACCAGATGATCTTTAAGCGCACACTATATAGGGCCATTATTAACATTAGGTCCAGTTATTGAACTGTCAGTATGAGTAGCTGTGGGCTAGTCTTATAACCTGTAGATACAAAATGTCTGTGAATTATATCCATGAAGGGGACAGCACAGTAGCTTAGTAGTTAGTACTTCTGCTTCATGGATCTGTGCAAATCCTGTGTCCTATCATTGCCCATACGGAGTTTACAAGTTCTTTCCATGTCTCCTTTGGATACTCCACTTTCCTCTCACATTCCTGAAGACATCCAAGCCAATTACCAACTCTATTATTGACTCTGCGGTGTGCATGCAAGTTCACCCTATAATGGACTGGCACCATGTTCAGAGTTCCAGCCTTGGTGCCCATTACTCCCAGGATTGGCTCTGGTTCCACTGAAGGATCGAGGATGTATGTATCTATTATAATATTATGCGGTACAACAACAATTAATTTTTTGTATAGTGCTCATAATAACTGAGTGCAGACGCAAAGCACTGTGAACAGTTCTCAGTTAAAATATAAGTATAGATTATTCTAATTGCTAAATACAGAACTGGAACACATATATATACAGATTTATTAAAACACAGAAAACAAGGTCGAAACTAATTAAACAGAAACAGAAACCAACAGTATCTGTCCATTAATTAAATGATGATTTATGGCCGATTGACAACGGAGGAGATCAAAATTGTACAAAAGAATGTCAAGAACAAAGTCACAGTCCTGGAGACCTTGGCCAACTGGCCACCTACCCCTTCTTGGTTTCCTATAATAGAGTTTGTGCTGGCAGTCCATTCTAATGAGAGAATCTTTCCATCTGATAATTCCAATGCTCTTTTATGTGAGGCGACTTTTCCATTTGCATTAGAGCAGCCTGACAGTAGAGCAGTGGCACCAAGTGCTATATCCTGATACCGAGAAGAGAAACAGAACAGAGAAGGTTTAGTAATTGTTTAAAAATATTGTATTACTTATATGTATGTACATATCACTAAGAAACAGAGTTGCAGTATGCACAGCTATTCAGCAGCACTAGTCAGGGTATGCTAAACTAAAGTCATGAGTCTTCAGCCAGGATTTAAAAGCAACGACTGAAGGGACACCTCTTATAGTAGCAGGTAGATCATTCCACAGCTACACGCCCTGTAACTAAAAGCTCGACCTCTCACTGTTATTTTATTAATTCTTGGAATGTTAAGCAGACTAGAATCTTGAGATTTCAATGTGTGCTTTGTTTTCTAAGTAATGATAAGTTCAGATAAGTAAGCAGGGCCTTGACCATTTAAGGCTTTACAGTAATCCCTCGCTATATCGCGCTTTGACTTTCGCAGCTTCACTCCATCGCGGATTTTAAATGTAAGCATAACTAAATATATATCACGGATGTTTTGCTGGTTCGCGGATTTCTGCGGACAATGTGTCTTTTAATTTATGGTACATGCTTCCTCAGTTTGTTTGCCCAGTTGATTTCATACAAGGGACACTATTGGCGGATGGCTGAGAAGCTACCCAATCAGAGCATGCATTACGTATTAAATAAAACTCCTCAATGATATACGATATGCTTCCCATGCGGTGCTTGATTGTTTGCTTTGCTCTGTCTCTCTCACTCTCTCTGCCTGACGGAAGGGGGTGTGAGCAGAGGGGCTGTTTGCACAGAGGCTGTTTGCCTAGAGGATACGGACGCTCCTCTACAAAATGCCGCTTTATCGCGGTGCTTCGGCATACTTAAAAGCATGTATTGATTTTTTGATTGTTTGCTTTTCTCTCGCGCTCTCTCTCTCTGACATTCTCTGCTCCTGACACGCATTCTTTGAAGAGGAAGATATGTTTGCATTCTTTTAATTGTGAGAAAGAACTGTCATCTCTGTCTTGTCATGGAGCACAGTTTAAACTTTTGACTAAAGGGTGTTATTTCATGTCTAGAGGGCTCTAATAATGTTAACAGTGTGGGAGAGTTTATAAGGGCTTAAAATATATAAAAATAACCATACAAACATATGGTTTCTACTTCGCGGATTTTCATCTATCGCGGGGAGTTCTGGAACGCAACCCCCGCGATCGAGGAGGGATTACTGTATATGTTAAATGGAGGATCATAAAATCAGCCCGAAACTTAAGGGAAGCCAGTGTAAGGACTTGAGAACTGGAGTTATGTGTTCATATTTTCTGTTTCGTGTAATAATTACTGCAGCAGAATTTTGAATTAACTGAAAGCTGAAAAAAGAAGAATTAGAACATCCAGTGAATAATCCTTTGCATTAGTCAATTCTAAATCAAATACATGCATAAATTAATTTCTCAGAATCTTGCATATTTAAAGAAATGTGTTAATCATCCAACTTTTTTTGGATAATTTTGTAATGTGTCTTTTAAATGACACGCTAGCATCAAAGATAATTCCAACAATCGTTTGATGGCTGTATGAAACAAATGGTGATTTCAACCGAGTTTAGGATTGAGAGAATGTTCAGCATCATTCATTCAAACAAGCAACACTTCTGTGTTTTCTGTATTCAGCCACTCCTTTAACTTACTGACACAATTAATTAAGGATACCATTGGAGAAAAGCCATTTGATCTTAAAGAAAGATATAACTGGGTGTCATCGATCTGCACTGGTATCTGGAAGGTGGCCAGTTCAAATCCCATTACTACAGAAGGGACCCTACTCCACTGGGCCATTGAGCAAGGCCCTTTCTTGAAAATTGTTCCAGGGGCACTGTACCCTGGCTGACCCTGCGCTCTAACAACAACAATACAATACAATACAATACAATACAATACAATACAATTTATTTTTGTATAGCCCAAAATCACACAGGAAGTGTCGCAATGGGCTTTAACAAGCCCTGCCTCTTGACAGCCCCCCAGCCTTGACTCTCTGAGAAGACAAGGAAAAACTCCCAAAAAACCTTGTAGGGAAAAAATGGAAGAAACCTTGGGAAAGGCAATTCAAAGAGAGACCCCTTTCCAGGTGGGTTGGGTGTGCAGTGGGTGTCAAAAGAAGGGGATCAATACAATACAATAAAATACACAGAACAGAACAAATCCTCAATACAGTATAAAAAAAAAAATTTAGAAGTACGGAGCATAATTTAACAGTAGATGATATCACATAATAAGATTTGGATATTTTTAGAGTCCTGGAGACTTCATCCATCAAGCTGCCTCCCCCATTTGGCCATTCCACGGCTAAAACAGTGCTGGGCCAGCCAATCCGATGAAAGGACCCCTCTTTCCCATGATTCCTGCGATCGTCCATCAGGGATGACTTTACCATAGGCAGGCAAACAACTTGGCAGGTGGGTCGTGGCACCAATTGCCACATTTGAGGACCGAGAACAGAAACAGAATAGGTGAGGGTTAGTATTCAATTATAACAATCATGTTACTTATGTTTTAGTGCTAATGACTAACGACAGAGATGCAGTCTGTACAGTTAAGCAGCAGCTCTAGTCAGGATATGCAAAACTGAAGTAGTGAGTCTTCAGCCGGGATTTAAAGGCTGAGACAGAAGGGGCATCTCTTATAGAAGCGGGAAGACCATTCCACAGTTTAGGGGCCCTGTAAATAAAAGCTCAACCTCCCACTGTTATTTTATTAATCCTTGGAATCATAAGCAGACCGGCATCTTGAGATCTTAATGTGCGCTCAGGTTTGTAAGTCATGATAAGTTCAGACAAGTAAGTCGGACCTTGGCCATTTAATGCTTTATATGTTAAAAGGAGGATTTTGAAATCTGCCCTAAAGTTAACCGGGAGCCAGTGTAAGGATTTAAGAACTGGAGTTATGTGTTCATATTTTCTTGTTCTTGTAATAATTCTTGCAGCCGCATTTTGGATTAACAATAACAACATTTATTTATATAACACATTTTCATACAACAATGTAGCTTTACAAGACGACAAAAAAGAAAGTTACAAGAAAAGAGCAATTAAGATTAGGCAATACTATTAAAAAGTTAAGTAACAACAAAAAAAGGTAAGGTCAGATGGCCAGGAGGACAGAAGAAAACAAAACTCCAGTTAGGCTGGAGAAAAAAACAAAATCTGCAGGGGTCCACACAGCCTCCACTGGGCATTTGACCTAACATAAATGTTCCTAAATCAAACCTCTCAGTTTTCAGGCTTCACACGATAGGATTTTCTGAAGCTGGCCTCGTGGACAGCTGAGACATCATTCCAGCATCTTAGGGGGCTGCATGGTGTCTTGATCAGATGGTGATGTCGCAAATCGCCAAAACAAAAGAACTGGAAAGAAACAGCAGAGAATACTGGGGATTAGTACAAAAGGTCCTCCAAAGGTCACAAGAAAAGACAATTTCCCTTCAGGGATTAAGTGTATCAAATCAAATCAAAAACCTACATATGAGTGAAAATTAATGTTATGATACCTAATGATGGTACTTTACTACCATTATGCTAATTTTGGTACTGAATGTAAATGGTTGTGTCCCTGGCAACCACCCTTAATTCTCAATATAACATAGATATATTATTCTTCTTGAAATTCCAAAAAGCAGTACTTGCACAATAAAAATGCCAAGACTGTTCCCCAAGTCCTTGATATGATATGCAGAATCCGGCGGCACAGGGAAGTATGTGTGTATGCATGCTGGGGGGTGAAGTTATCCTTTATTTGTTTTGGTATCGTTCTTGTACTGGTACTGAGGTGCAAAAGCTGGTACCAGTGCCAAAGTCAAACTTTTAGCATTGATCCAATACTGATCTACAGTATTATAATGAATTCCTCAGACTTTTTTTTTAATACTAAAGGTATCAGGTCCAGAGTAAAGAAAAGTGAAACATTAAAAAGGAAATTGAAAAGCATGGATTATTGTTGTTCACAGAGATATTATGCAACCAAACATTTTTAGTGGACTTTTCCTTGGAATCTCAGCTGTCTCTGCTGGACAATCCAGACCTGTTTGAAATAAGCAAACCTATTGTCATGTTTCTCTTTGAATTGGTCAGTGATGTTTGAAAAATACTTAAGAGTTCAGAATTAAAGAGACTCAGGGCGCAGATCATAAGGGGTGGAAAAACCCAGCCAAATGGGTTAGCTACTGAATAATTGGATGGTCCACTAATAAATTTGGCCTAGGGTGGAAAATAAACTAGCACCGGCACTGATGTGACTTTATAATAATTGCACCCCTGGAGCAATTGCAGGTTAAGGCCGTTACTCCAGGATTCAATGGAGTAGAATCCCTACTGGCAGTAACAGGATTCAAACCAGCAACCTTCTGGACAATACCAGCTAATCAGTTACCAAAGAAATCAAGATAATCAACTGTAACACTCAGTACTGCCTGTTCAACCCCACTACTGCTTCAATGTGTGATCCTTAGGAAGCAGAAGTAGCTGACACTGGCATCTCTGTAAGTAAATAACCAGTGTCATAGGAAGAAACAATGATTCCTTATTGGGGGGAAAAAAAAGCAGCGGCAAACTTCAAAGCAGTAAAGAGAGTCTCTGCGGCATGTAGGCAGGTAGCTAACGTTAAGGTGTCGATCAGGCACAAATGGCTGTAGGAGCAGACAAGACAGTAAGAAATTAACCAGCAGCAGATATCCAGTAAGCAAGCTTTACTAGATTGAACAGTTCTTAGCGGTCAGGAAAGTACAGCAGTTAAGAGGGCAACAACCTAAGGGTTCATTAATACGATATAGTATAAACGGTGTGAGGGGAGAGCTTTTAAGTAAGCTCCTCTAATAAGAGGAGTGCAAAGTTAGGAAAGCAGTCAGAGAAAAGTAAACCTCATAGAAGGACAAACAGCAGGCAGTCAAGGGGGAGAGAACATTACAGGAGCTTAAGGAGCCAGAACATGTAAAATTACTGTAGCAGTTCTTTAATCTAATTTCTTTGGTGTAATTTTCTTTTAGTTTTACCATTTCAGTTAAACAATTTAATTTTAATAAAATAAAAAAGTTAAGGCAGTAAGCTTAACTCAAATTTTAATAATGAGGTCAGTGCAATACAAGTTATGTTGGAGTTAGACATTTTAGAGGATGGCTTGGAAGAGCCAGTCTTCTATGAGAGCTACATCAGCAGGAGATGCTAGCTGATCCAGCACCTCTAGGTCAGGTTCAGTGAAGTGGAGGAGGAGTTGGCAGGCCTGTGCTATAGTAGTGAATTGGCAGACCTGGCGCAGGTGTCCTTTAGACAGATAGTGTGCACCCCTAAGGTGGCACAGGAGGAGATTATAGATCAGACAGATGGGTCACAAGGCATAAGCTAAGGGGTACACACTGTTCAGGGACATCGACCCCAGAACTGGAAGTGTCAAACCTTTTTCAGGTCCTTGCAGAGCTGGATGGTGTCTCTGAAGATTCTGAGGTAGCAGGCAGGCAGGCATGAGGAGCCCCAACAGGTCACCTCAAAATCAGTTCCCAGAAACAGAGAGGAAGTGATAGTTGGGGCATTCAATCATTACAGGGATTAAAGTGCATGTTTGCTCCAGAGACAGAGAGTCCCACATGACATGTTGCTTTCCAGGTGCACAGGTGTGAGACCTACCTGAAAGAGTTGATAGGCTCTTGGCCAGAGATGAAGTGGATCCAGTTGTCATTATCTATTTTGGAAAAAATGACATACGTAAGGATAGTCTGTCAGTTCTGCAATCTAAATTTAAAGAGTTAGGTGCCAGGCTGAGGAGCAGAACTGACAAGGTAGTCTTTTCTGAAGTTCTGCCTGTGTTACCATTTCAGGTAAGACTGAGGAAGTCAGAAGGTTTAACATGTGGCTCAGATCTTGGTGTAATGTAGAAAGGTATAGGTTTATGGGACACTGGGACTTTTTTTGGAACAGATGGGACCTGTTCTGTTGCAACGGGTTATACTTGAACCGTGGGGCACCAATGTGTTGGAGTGGTGTATGAGAAGGTTAGCCAAGGATTGTTTAAACTAGAGCATGCGGGGAGCAGAGAATTTAGAGCAGGCCAGGTTTAGAACTCTACACGAAGAAACAAACAATTTTGTAAAAATAAAAATGCACAGTAATGTAAAATCTAACCCAATGTTTAAATACAGAAGTAAAATTAGTAACAAGTTAAGAATAGCTTGCCTTGATGCTAGAAGTATCAAAAATAAAAAAGTGAGCAGGAGTTGTATGTAGAGGAGCATAATTATGATATTATAGTAATAACAGAAACCTGGCAAGGTAACAATGATAGGGATGAGTATAACATATAGGGATACACATTTTTTAGGAAGGAGAGACAAAACAGAAAAGGAGGTGGGGTTGTTGTTTGTGTCAAACAGAATTTAAATGTAAGTCCTCTTCAGTTGGACAATGAGCCCCATCTTAACACTAGAATTACCAAAGCCTACGAAAAAACATCTCCGTCAGCGTCTTTTGTGTTGTAAATGTTTCGATCAACACAAGTAGCAAGCAGCCTGCTGTCCCGTCCCCCCACCACGGCAGGAAGGGCAAAAAGCTCTCCCAGCTCAAGCCTTGTTCATCTGGGAGTGAGGTACCGGGAGCTGTATGGGGTAAATAATATATCGTTATTTGGAACATTTGCATTTCATGTGTGTTCCGTGTCTAAAAAGATCTTTGTAAGTGTAGCATGACAGTAATGTTGAACACATACCTAAAAGACAAACTTTTTTCATGTTTTAGTACTAACGACAACATTTTGACATGAAGTATATAATGTATGAAGACTGTAGCCCAAATATCAAATAAGCACTTTCACAAAAGGTACAAATATAACAGAACAAGTGCACTTTTATTCAAGACAATAACCGAAGAAAAAGAAATCAGATTAGTGTATTTCGTTGTCACGATTGCTTTGGTAGTACATCAGTAAGAACTGCTGAATCATAATCAAGAGGTCGCGGGTTTGAGCCCTCCTGTGTCACAAACTAAACTTTTTGAGTAGTGAGCTGCTCTTGTTGTTACTATTATACAATAAAAACATACATTTAATTTGACTCCATAACAGCCAGTGTAATTGTATGGTACTTGTAACCCTAACCCTAACCCTAAATCCAAACCAGGGGCGCGGAGGGTGCCGGAGCTTATCCCAGCTAACACAAGGTGCAAGACAGGAACAAACCTCGGACAGGATGCCAGTCCACTGCAGGGTGAACAAACACACATAAACCACACAGAGCACCCGGAGGACACCCATGCAGACACAGGGAGAGCAAGCAAACTATTGAAATGCACAATATAAAACTGTTTAAATGCCTCTTTCAATGAGCAGACATAACTGGGGTCTGTGGGTCCCGCTAGAGCAGGGGTTCTCAAAGTCAGTCCTGGGGACCCACTGTGGCTTCAGGTTTTTGTTCCAACCAGACTTATAATCAGTGACAACTGCTAACACTGATCTCAATTAATTAGCTGGTATTTTTTTTCTCTTCTCTTATTCTACATTAACAAAGCACAGAGGCATGATTTTTACATTTAGAAATATTTCTCCTTTTGCTATAGATTTAAATGCTTAACTCCCTTTTGTTGATTTCATTATATTTCATCCTTTCTCTATGTAGTTTGCTTCATTCATTGTATCTTATTAATGACAATTAAAAACGAGCAGAGCAGACACCCAGGCAAACGACACTGAATCATGAAAGGCTGCAACTACTTTAGTGTCAGACTAACTAATTAGTAAATAATGTATTAATTAAACAATTAGAACACCTGGAAAAGTAGAATGAAAATCAAGATGGATATATTGCTAAAAAAAAAAAAAAATACATTATTCCTATATAACTGCCTAGTAGATTTTAATATATATATATATATATATATATATATATATATATACTAACAAAATACCCACGCTTCGCAGCGGAGAAGTAGTGCGTTAAAGAAGTAATGAAAAACAAAAGGAAACATTTTGAAAATAACGTAACATAATTGTCAATGTAATAGTTTTGCTGATATATATATATATATATATATATATATATATATATATATACACACACACACACACACACACACATATATATACATATACATATATATACATATACATATATATACATAGCAGACATTAGCCGACTTGCTGACCAACCACAAGCGTTACCTGGTAGGTAACCACCCACACAATCAGATTGTGATTCAGACTATGAATGCATTGAATGTAATTACCCCGATCTACAGACTGTCAAATAAACGAACCACACGCCGTGGCACAACGTGAGAGGCTTCGCCCGCTGACACCCGAGGTTTAATTCCCAAGAGGGAGTGCAGTGAGTGTGTACGCAGGATGAGCCCAGAATTAGGGCAAAACACGTGTCACATACTCTTTGCATTATTTGACAGTAAAAACTATTTCAACCATATATATATATATATATATATATATATTGTCACAGACGGCTGGGGTTCTTACCCGGGTGGGACGCCTAGAAGGTCCAGAAGGTGGCAGTAAAAGCTTCCGGGTCAGGAGGACACAACCGCCCTGGAGTAGGAGAGGACCACAGGAGAGGAGGAGAAACTTTCCAACTCGTTGGGACCCGTGGCCGCTGCCAGGGGGCGCCTTAAGCCTCCTAGAACCCGGGAGAACATTACTTCCGCCACACTTAGCAAGATGGCGGAGGAACCTGCCAGGGACGTCCGGAGTGCTTCCGGGGCAAAGGGCAGCACTTCCGCCACACCAGGAAGTGCTGCCGGAAGATCGTCACCAGCCACCTGGAGCACATCCGGGCGGGAATAAAAGGCGTCGCCTCCCAGCAATCTGGGAGCTAGAGTTGGAAGCGGGAGCAGGACGAAGCTCCCAGGAGGAGATTGGCGGCTAAAAGACTGACATTAAGAAGGTTTATTGGGGAGATTAATTGCTGTGTGCATTGTGTGGTCTTTGGGACTTTATCCTTGTGTGTAATAAACGTGTGACTTTTTATAAAGATGTGGTCTCAGACTGGTGGTGTCCGGGCAAGTCTCACAATATATATATATATACACCCTTTGGGGTGCGAGCAGCTGTTGCTGGAGGTGCCAGAATCCATCGAGGAAGAAAAATGAAAAACATTGTACAAAATCTTAATTTATCCATCCATTCCTAAATAAATTGGCAGGCTATTTTGTATCAGTGCAACACGCTGCTTGTTAAAACGGATGACTCCCGCTCTTACGTGCACTTAGTGCTGCGTGGGTATTATGAACTATCGTATCTGTTCAAGTTCTATTTAAATTTTAAATATAAGTAATTTTTATTTAGTCGACAGAAATATGTTTGGTAGGAATGTAAGTTAAATTTAGTCATCATTGCATACATTTTTCTTCACCATAGAAATTTAAAGACTAAATTCAACTTACATTCCTACCAAAGATATTTCTGTCGACTAAATAATACCTACTTATATCCAAATAGAACTTGAAAAGATATATTTTTTCGAATCTGATTGCGCATTGTAGAGCAACTTGACGCACACTACATCGAGCCTGCGAGCTATTGAGCTGTCACCTGTCTGCTTCAATAAGTCACCCTCGCTTCGCTCTTACGTTTTTACCGTTCATTTAATCATGGGTAGTAACGAAAAAATTAGAAAATGGAAGGAGGATTACACTGAGTAAGGCTTTACCAAAACAATTATTGATGGCGAATAAAGTATCCATTATTCATAAAGCTTCAATTGGTGATCTGTTTTTCTGTGTTAACCTCATATTTTTTCATACATCCTCAAACCAAGGGGGTGCGAGGGTAAAATGAATCGGGAAGCGCTGATTTATATATCTATACTAATAAAAGGCAAAGCCCTCACTGACTCACTCACTCACTCACTCACTCACGCACTCACTCACTCACTCACTCACTCACTCACTCACTCACTCACTCACTCACTCACTCACTCATCACTAATTCTCCAACTTCCCATGTAGGTAGAAGGCTGAAATTTGGCAGGCTCATTCCCTACAGCTTACTTACAAAAGTTAAGCAGGTTTCATTTCAAAATTCTACACGTAACGGTCATAACGGTCGATAACGGTCGACAACGTCCGCCATGTTGAACTTTCTTATTTATGGCCCCATCTTCACGAAATTTGGTAGGCGGCTTCCCTGCGCAAACCGAAACCGATGTACTTACTTATTTCGATGGTATGACGCCACTGTCGGCCGCCATATTGAACTTTCCAACGTCACCAATTTTCCAACTTCCCGTGTAGGTAGAAGAATGACCCCGTCTTCACGAAATTTGGTAGGTGGCTTCCCTGCGCTAACCAAAACCGATGTACGTACTTATTTCGGTGGTATGACGCCACTGCCGGCCGCCATATTGAATTTTCCAAACGTCACAAATTCTCCAACTTCCCGTGTAGGTAGAAGGCTGAAATTTGGCAGGCCCATTCCTTACAGCTTACTTACAAAAGTTAAGCAGGTTTCATTTCGAAATTCTACGCGTAATGGTCATAATGGTCAACAACGTCCGCCATGTTGAACTTTCTTATTTATGGCCCGATCTTCTCGAAATTTTATAGGCGGCTTCCCTGCACTAACCGAAACCAATGTACGTACTTATTTCGGTGGTATGATGCCACTGTCGGCCACCATATTGAACTTTTCAACAGTCTTTGTTACTTATGGGCCCATCTTCAAGAAATTTGGTACATGGGTTCCCAACGCTAACTGAATCCTACTTACGTACATATATACGTCCATAGCCTGCAGCTCAGTCACTGTGTGAGGTGGCGTTGGGTCCCCCATCCCAACGCCTCCCACGTTGTTGGCTGCCTGCCTATATAAGACCGTCCGTCGCTCCGGTCTCTACATTCCCTTCCTTGCTTCGCCA
>JANRMT010062811.1:4657696-4679223 GCA_026402145.1 Polypterus bichir lapradei | reverse complement strand
ATATATACCAAACTTATTTTTCTCATTTTTATAGTGTTCCCAAAACACATAATCTGGTAAATAACAGTTCACTTAATTAGCCCAGGATTCCAATTAAAAACAGAATCTGGTTGGAACAAAAACTCGCAGCTATAGGGAGTTCCAGGACCGACGTTGAGAACCCCTGTGCTAGAGGGTGCTGCAGGGAGATACATTCCTTATTCCATAAGGCCTGGAAGTGCTTCTAACGGGCAAAGCCCTGGCACCAGAAGTACTCCCAGGTCCTCCATAAAAGGGATAGCATTGCTTTGACCAGGCGAGTTGGAGCTGGGAGTGGAGACAGGCAACACTTGCCTTGGAGGAGTACCAGTGTGGAGAGAGAGAAAGCGAAAGAAGAAGAAGAGATAACCTGTGAGTTGCTTGTATGAAGGTATTTTGCAATAAACCACCTTTTATTTGCACCTGGGACTGTGTTTGTGTGTTCATGTTTGGGGTTTCAATCTCTGTGGCGCCCCCTAGCCTTCACAAGAGTAATGCATTACATTTTATAATAAGTAACTGGGCGGCACGGTGGTGCGGTGGGGAGCACTGCTTTGCTTTCCATGTCCTCCCTGCGTGGAGTTTGCACGTTCTCCCTGTGTCTGCGTGGGTTTCCTCCCACAGTCCAAAGACATGGAGGTTAGGTGCATTGGCAATCCTAAATTGTCCCTAGTGTGTGTGCGTCCTGCCCGGGGTTTGTTTCCTGCCTTGTGCCCTGTGTTGGCTGGGATTGGCTCCAGCAGACTCCCGTGACCCTGTAGTTAGGATATAGCTGGTGGGATAATGGATGGATGGATAACATATTTAGTTGCTCTTTTTTTGTAAGTAATGACTTATGTGACTATGTTACTTTTAAAAGTAATGGTCACCAACACTGCTCAGGAGAAACAAGCTCAATATTTGTTTTCAGCTTCACATTTAATGATATTTAATATTCTTTTAGTGGATTATTTTGACATTGGAATATTCTGCCAAAGGAGAACTCCTTGAGGGGACTTGCGCATGTAAATGGTGGCTTTTTTTAGAAACCTCCACTTTAACTGTGTTGTTCACCTTATCTCGGCTTTGTGTGTGCATGTAATTGCATTTACTGCTCTAACGACCACCCCGTTTTTGGCCATTCTACAGTATTAATGTATATACAGTAACTTTGTCCTGTGCAGTCTAGTAAGAATGCAGAATCCTTTTAAGTTTGGATTCCTCTGGTGTCTTTCCCATGGGCAGGAGTAACAGTGGATACTGAGGAGGCAAACATTGATAAATAATGGTTTACTTTATGTAAACCTGAAAGATTACTTTCGGCTGAAGTTTTGTGCAAGAGAATGCACAAACAATCCAAAGATTCCATCAAGGTTTGAATTTTACTTTTAAACAAATCAATGAAAAAAAATACACATTTCTTAAAAATCTTGCAATATTTATATCTTTAACCTAAGCATATTTTACTGTAACATTACCTGTAAATAGCTTAAATGCAATGTGGTGAAACTTAACTATGAAGTGGCAATGTTATAAATAAATAAAAAGCTGCATTACCTGTGATATTACATGAGAAGAATTACGAAAAGAAATGGAACTGCGTTTTTAGGTGAGTCATGACAGAATGAGTAAGTAAACAGTGCATTTTCACTTGCTGGTTTGAACTTGGCTGTCCTCCACAATTGGGAGCAGTATGGAAGTGCTCACCAGAACCCACACATCTAATACAGAAGGCGTGGGAGATGTCACTCCTTGGGAGACTGGATGCACTAACAGATGGTGGTTCCTGGGTTTATGCAGGTTTCAATTTTCCATGGTCCAGAATTTGGCAGCTCAAGTAACGGCACTGTATGATCAGATTGTTGAAATGCTGGAAAATTACAACTTGCTGGAAATTTTAGAAAGGCCAAATTACCATGTGGCTTTAAAATAGTTTCCAATGGTGCATGTTACCTTTTATTAAATATGACAGCCAATGACGCATTCAAAGGAGGAAAACCCAATTTGGGGCCAAAGCTGCATCATCCATTTTATGTTTTAAGTTTTTATTTAAGACAGTAACATCATTTGGAAAGGGTTCGCTTAGGAAGAGCTATATCTGCTCTAATCTTACAGTTTAAAACAACAGTATCAAAGTAAAGCTAGAATCATTACAAGAATGAAAAAGAAAAAAAAAATGTAAATTTATAAGTGTAGTGTTTTCAAAGCCTGGGTCTTGACTGAACTAACCTGTTTAGTGACTACAATTGATAGCACAAACACAAAATTGAGGTTCCTCCACATGGGCTTTGAACTTCAGGATCTGAACCCAGAATTCGACAGATTAAAGGATATAGGAGGTATCCACTTTTTCTCAATTTGTTGTGCTACTGTATAGGATCCATTCATACTTCCAACCAATGTCAAATATGCTTAATCTAATTTAGCGTCTTAAGGAACTGGGGCTTATTACTACAATGGATGTAACACCAGTCTTCTGGTGGTCACACTCACAAACAGGCCCATACTTACTCATATCAAACCAATTTTCGAACCTGCACTCCTTCATAATAATGTCGAAAGAACAATTTGTATAGACACATGGCTGGCATGCAAACTCTGTAAAGACTGTAATTGAGCTGACATTCATAGCCTATGGTCCCCCACTCCCTATACATCTCTCCCTCATTTTTCTCATCTTAGTGCTTTCAAACTTTGTTCATCATGTTCTTCCTTCACCAGCCTCACACAGCTGGAAAACGTTTTCGGTAAACCGTAGGAAAAGCGTCCGTAGAAGTCAGGATGTGAGACACCTTTCTATATTATTTCTCAGCTCACAACTTGCCTTGGCGAAATAAAAACCTGGATGGAATATAACTCTTTAAAATTAAACTGTGACAAATTCAAAGTCATGCTAATTGGTACTAAAGCTTTGCTTAACAACATGAGCTCATCCTCACTCACCCTTTGTGATGATTTCATCAGACAGACCTCTGCTGGGAATCTTGGTGTAATTATTGATTCCTCCCTTTAGTCTTCTACCCACATTCGTCACATTAAGAAACTTTCTTACTTCCACCTCAGTAACAGATCCTGTGTACATTCATCCCTCTCCATCTCTGATGTTAAGAAACTTTTATTACATCCGCCATTGACTACTGGAACTCCCTACTGGCAGTTTCCCCTTCTATAAGATTCTACTAGCCGACGCCCACCGTAGCATACGGCGGTGTAAGAATAGGAATGGAAAACGGTGAGAAAGGAATTCTGAAATCAAGAAGAAAGAAATACTTCTTGAAAGACGCAGTTGTCAATAGGTGTTTTGCTGTAGACGATTTGTATCAAGAAATAACCCACTGATAGGAACAGGCAGTTGCCGGATCCCAGAATAGAGATGACGTTGTACAAAAACCCGTTGACAGAGAAGATACTGTCGCTCATTTTATAACAAAGGCTTAGGAAACAACCATCGCAGTATAACGAAAATAGCAAGGAGTGAAACCAATAGCAAGGAGCGAAACCAATGCCAATGGTCGAGAGCATAGACATATATAGATAGATGCCGCATTCACTGTGTTACCCAGTCAACACGATACGTCAGCACGTCCGCCCTATTGCGAGTGGCAAAAGTGCCATTTAAACTAATACTGGTAGACGTGGAAACCGGGTTTTCTGATGAAAAAACAATAACGTTTAAAACAGTATCATTTACATACAACAGATTTTGGCGAATCGTTTACATGCAATTATTTATATCCATTTATACACTAATAATGGCATTATTAAATAATTATAATAATAATAATAATTATTATTAAGTAATTCCTCCCATATAAGTAAACATTTCTAGACTTTGTCCTGTTCTTACGCAACACAGTACTTAAGTATTGGTTAATGCCCGAGTCACCTCATGTATAGATTACTGTAATTCTATCTGGCATCCCACAAAAACTTATCCATCGCTTACAACTTATTCAAAATTTTGCTGCCAGGATAATAACCTGCTGTTCTAAATCCGCTGAACATATCACACCTACTCTCTCTCAATTTCACTGGCTCCCTGTGAAGTTGTGAATAGGTGTTTTGTTGGAGACGACAGTTGCCAGATCCCGGAATAGAGATGACGTTGTACAAAAACCCGTCGACAGAGAAGATACTGTCGTTCATTTTATAACAAAGGTTTAGGAAACAACCGTCGCAGTATAACGTAAATAGTAAGGTGTATGGGAGGCCACAGGCAGCATGGGGAAGGGTTTGGAAGAGGACGAATAGGAATCGAGAAATACTGTGTCGGCTGCGTGTGGGCAGGACTGGTTTTGAAGAGGAGCCGCAGGCAGCGTGAGGAAGGGTTTGGAAGAGGACGAATAGGAATCGAGAAATGCTGTGTCGGCTGCGTGTGGGCGGGACCGGTTTTGAAGAGGAGCCGCAGGCAGCGTGAGGAGGGGTTTGGAAGAGGACGAATAGGAATCAAGAAATGCTGTGTCGGCTGCGTGTGGGCGGGACCGGTTTTGAAGTGGAAGCAGGATGAACCAGAAGAGAAATATATATAAGAGATTAACAACCTACAAAGCTTTCAATGGCCTTGTACCAAACTACATCAGTAATCTCCTGCATCACTCTTCTCCAGTCCTCCCACAAATTCTGGCAATGTCATTGTGCCCCAAATGAACCTGCACTCCATGGGTAACACAGCCTTCAGCTCTGTAGTGCCCAGACTTTGAAACAACTTTCCAAAATTAATGAGATCAGCTGACTCAATTCATTTTTTCAAAAAACAACTTAAAACTCAATTGTTCAGGAAGGCATTGAATTTATCCTGACATTCTGACCCTTCTTTCAATTTAGCCTCTCTGTCTAGATGCCCAGGGAGATTTATGTTTGTACCACAAATTATGTTTCTTGTTAAGGGTTTTCTTGTATGTTTGTATTTTATTCTGGTTTTTTGTTTCTTACTTTGTGTCAGTGCTTTGTGTATCTTGTATTTATCTTGATTTAGTGTTTCATGAGGACATTATTTGTTGTATATGCCCTTTTGTTTATTCTTAATTTCTGTAAGACACTTTAGGTATGGGAAAGGCATTTTATAAATAAAATGTATTATTATTATTTTATTTTTCTATGATTACTACAGTCAGATCTACAGCTCATTACATGTTCAACATCTTACCTAAACAGTTGAACTCATCAGGGCCACATATATCATTTTGCATTTTGGAGATCATTCTGTTTGATATTTGTTTGGATAGTAAAGGGACATGGACTCCTCAAGTGTTTACAAGGAAAAATGTGCTTATTCCTAGTGTGGTAGACAATAGGACATTAGAGACTTGACTTCATTTATTTTGGAGGAATTAAGATAGGACTGGCAAACTTTGTTGAGCTGAATGGCCTGTTGTCGTTTTTCCTTGTCAGAATGCTAAATACCCTTTTTTTTTTTGTTCAGAACAATTTATTGAAAAGGATGAAGGTCCATATTACACACACCTTGGATCAGGACCAAGTGTTGCAGCTGTGAGAAAAATCATGGAAGAAAGGTAAGATCCTAGATTGTCTTACATTGTTATGTTTTAGTTTGTTTTCTACAAGAAAAAAAAAATATTCAGGCAAAAAGAAGATATTACACCATGACTGGCCGAATATGTGTCAGCTTTGAGTAATTGTGTTGCTTTCAATATGTAATTTAATCCAGCCCATTTAAAGTGTGTCTCATATTTTACTTGCACACCAGATGTGTCATTACTATTTTGCTCAATTCTGTAACAAATTGCTACAACAGGAACTAATACTAACTTTATAGCAGGGTTACTTGGTTACTTTAATTATTCAAGCCATTTGAAAGAATTATGAGAAATCAGGGGCCAAATGCCTCCAGAGTCGCCAAATTAGTCTTCGTTTATTATTAATTCAGATTTTTCGGTAACCAAACCTTTGCCTGAAATGTTGCTGCCATCTCCCAGAAATGTCTCTTTTCTTTACTTGAGTTGTTTCTTCATCAAAAAAGTTCAGGCTGCCTGCTGTTCTGTTCATAACAAATACAAATCCAATGTAAGATGAAATATCACACTGTAAAATAACAAACAAAGCACACATGAATGACTTTCCTGGAACAACAACCTTGATGTGGCACCAGGAATAACACAAACCCTACAACATCAATTGTTAACTAAACCATACTAGATAAGGTAAATCTTGTAGCTCATATTTTAATTGTTATCATTTCAACTGCAATGTTTTACCATGCACACATACTGTATGTAGCCAGCACATGCTTGAATTTAAAATTATTAAGTTGTGGCCTTCAGGGGGCACTCCAGCTCCTCACACCTGACATAAGCAGACTCAGATGCAAATTCAGCACAACACACAGGCTTTTATTCAGCTATGGGAAACTTTTCCTTAAGCATTTCCCATAATTCAGCCACAGTACAATAAAGCACCAATGACAAAGCACAAGAAATCAGTACACAGCACTTTGTCTTCCTCTCTGTCCATCTCTTTTTTCCTCCTCCACTCCTCCTCCAAAAAGCTTTGGCCCTCTTCCTCCCGACTCTGGCTACTGGGGCAGTGGCAGCTGGCTTCTTTTATACAGTATAATCCCCAGGAGTACTTTGAGTGTCCCACAGGAAGCACTTCTGGGTAAGGTGGGAGCTCGATGACACAGGGCTCAAGATCACCTGCAGCAATCCCCTGGTGGCACCCCTGGGACCCAACAGGGCTAAGCCACCAAACTCCATCTCCCAGTATACCTTGTGGGAATTCATGGTGCTCCCACCTAGCCGTGTGTTGGAGATAATGCCCTGAGCACACACTCTCCCCTGGTGCTCCCAAGTTTGAAGGTGTCCCGGCTGGGTAAGGGCATTGCCCACCATAAATTACACAAAAAAATTGTTAGAGTTCTTTTACAAAAATGAATGTTTATTGCTCCTCAATGCCAATCCCACTCTAACAACATTTTAATGCTCTTAGTTCGGTATGTATTTTATTATTAATACTAACCACGGTACCTGTCAAAGAGAGGCAATGGAATAATTTAAAACTACTTGCTGTCTCTTGCCCTAGGTGTATCTTCAGTGCCTTTCATCTGTTTTTAAGTGTGTGAACATCTCTTCACTGGCACTCCCTCTGTCAAGCACAATCTTGTAAAGCCTGCTCCTCAGACTGTGTCATCATTTTTGAGGCACCGTTCTCACCTCCTGTCCAGTTTTATACTTTTCATCTTTGAAGGTGACTCTCTCAGTATGCGCCTTTACTCCTCCTCGTGCATCTCACATTCGAACTTTGTTGCGTCAATCACACCAAAGTCTGACTATTCAGATTACTCAGATGGACTGGACTGGACACACAGACCTTAGTGTTTTATTATATAGTAGATTGCTTTATTAACAATTTTGTCTTGCAAGTGATGAGCAAGGCATATTTCTTCCAGGCATACTGTATGCATATGTATATGCCTGGTGTTATTAGGGTTGGTGGATGATATCATAGGACATGTCTCTGCAGGTCTGCTTTACCAACAAACCACTTTAAAACATAGTCATATGCAAATGTCAGACTCACTTACAAAATAACCTTTGAGAACTTATTTTTATCCTCCAATTCAATAATTTTCTAAGCATTACTTTTCAAGAACCAGGCTGCTGTGAGTCTAGTGTATTCTAACAGAAACCAATCATACAGCTTCATTACAGTGTATACTCACACTCACTCTCACTCATAATGGTCCGATTCAGATTTTCCAGTTAATCTGGCTGCAAGTGTCTGGGATGTTGGAAAAAAGAAAATGGCCAGTGAAAAACTACACAGACATGAAACAACCTTTCAGCTGCATAAAGAGGTGACCAAGGGCTTGTAAATCCTGAAAAATAATTGTGTTTCTGTTTGCTTAGATGACTACTAGTTAAATATAACTAACTGAATATTTTTAAGAACTACATACCAGTAAATGTTTGTTAGTGAATTGTGAATTGGAAATGCAAGGCTTTTTGTTGCTCAGTTAAATTTGTTGTTTTTATTCTACCCCCTTTAATCATTAAATGAATGTGAATCCACATTGATAGATTAACTGTCCACAGCCTTTCCAAAAATGTACGCAGTTCTGTAAGAACGAAAGGTTACTCTGTCTTTCCACAGGATCTTCTTTAACCTCCTTAGCGTTAGACCCGAGCGTTACTCAGACTGCAAAAACCGGACTAAAAGCATTAGTCCCGAGTGTCACTTAGGAAACTGCACAGATGCGTCTTGCATAAGCATTAGAACCGAGAATCACTTGGGCTGTAAAAGTGCCGCCATTCTTTGGAGAAATGATTATATCTGAGTGCAGGTTTTTTAGTAATTATAAAATATCTCCACTTTACCAACAATGAAGACTTTGATGAGAATACCAATCCAGCACCCAAAATTAAGAAAATTTGGGAGAAATACCAGGTGATTGTACTAAAATTTCTGAGCTTTTTACATTCTGAACCATGATGTCAGCATCGATGAAAGTCTCATGGCTTATAAGGGCAGACTGATATGGATATAGTACATCGCATCAAAAAAGCAAGATTTGGCATAAAGCTTTATGAGCTTTGTGAATCTAAAATGAGATACATTTGGAATTCGGTTCTGTACATAGGGAAAGGGACAATGTTTGATCCGAAATGCAATCAGTACAGCGCTGCTATGTCATCGGTGCTGACTTTGGTAGATGCTCTGCTGGATCAAGGTTACTGTGTAACCATGGACAATTTTTATACTTCACCAGAGCTATCTGACATATTGCTGCAAAGAAAGATTGACACTTATGGAATAGTGCATCCTAACTGTCATGGCATGCTTGAAGACTTTGGCAGAGTTAAATCACAGCAAGGTGCACTCGTAGCTTAGCAAAAGTTGAAATGGAAAGATGAGGAAGATATTTGTCTTCTTAGCACTGTACATAATGCAGCTATAGTCACTGTACAGGCAAAAGGCAACAAGCAGGTTAAGAAGCCATTTGTGCTGTGGTCGACTACAATAGCACGATGGGCAGCGTAAATTGCGTGGGTCAAGAATTGACTTTCTATCCCGTTATGCAGAAGCAACAAAATATATACTATAAAAAGATATTTCATCATCTGGTGGAACAGTGCATTTGGAATGCATTCGCGTAATACAAATAAAAAGCTGGCAAAACTGTATCTCATGCAAACTTTACATGCCTGCTTGTAGAACAAATCATTGTCATACATCCACCGTCTACACTACTGCTAAAGAGACACGGTCGAGCCATCATATCACGGATCAATCCAGAGAGTCATATTGGTAGACATTTTATTAATTAATACCTCCAACAGAAAAAAAAAAACAGAATCTGACTTGTACCTGTGCAATGTGCTGTTCAAAAACTGACAAATCTGGAAAGAAAATGAAAAAGAAACACGCTATTATTGTCCCGACTGTGACGTTGGATTATGTCTTTCACTGTGTCACTTTAAGATTTACCACACAGAGGACTCATTTTGAGATTATATACTGTACTGTTTTGGCATCATTAACAGTATTATTATTACTGTTACTATCATTTTTGCTATTAGTGTTAATTTCATGTTATTATTTTTATTCATCATTACCGTTATTGTTTGTATCATTGTTATACTTTTAAGATTTAGTAAAAATGTAATTTTTTATGCCCAAAAAATGCAATGCTTTTTCCGTTTTATTGGAATAAACTACAACGCTGAGGAGGTTAATGTTTGAGTAGTGAGAAAGGCATCATATAAATGTAATGAATTATTATTATTAATATTAATGTCAATAGGCATATGACCCCTTCAAGTCTCCTGAGGTTCACTTTAGGGTAGATTAACTTCCTCCCTATTGGCTGTCTCACTGATGTTTGTGTTCTGGTTACTTAGAGAATCTTTCTCATCATATCACAATGGCAATGTAAATTTTAATGTTTTAGTCATTTGATTCTGTTTTTAGGTTTTGTTTAGTTTTTGTTATTGCTCAGGCGGACCTCGGTGATGTCATTAAGTATCGCCACTTTGAAACTGTGTGCGGTGACACTATGCTTCACAAAATGAGCTTGACACATGCATGTGATGTTGTGCTTTTTCTATGTGCTCATAAAGTGTCTATAGTTGGTTTTTTTACAAATGAAAAATGCTTTCTTCTGGGTTTTGGTTTTGATTTTTGTTTGCACCTGATTAGAAGACCATACTTGTCACCATTTGGTTGAATGTTTCTTAAGTGGCTGTTGCCATTTTCTGACCTGCTTTAATATGTGATGCCAGGTATGCCCACTGCTTGCATCATGGATGGTTCGACAGCGACACAATGTGTTACAAAAATGCAATGATTACACACAATCAAAAAGTCATGCCCAGACTTTGCATTAAAACAAAGAAGGGACTCTTATTAAACAAGAGCACTGTGAAAAAAGAAATATTTACAGGGTGAGAACTTCATGGAGGCCTAAATCTTTCTGAAATTATTTTTAGTGTGTATCCTGACTGCTATTCTGATCTTCCCCTTACAAAGGACTACAGTTTCACTGCTGCCATTATCTCTTCCAATTCTGTTTGGACATGTACTGTAAGTCCTTATTCCAAACAGACAATACAGTATTACTCTGTTTATTGTTTAGAGATTTCAGCTATTGACAAACAAAGTCACTGCCTTCCTTCTGTCTCTCTGCTCTGAAATGTATCACTGCTGCTCTTATAAAATAAAAACAGCTATTGTATTTGGAAAAACAACCAATACATATTTCTTCAAAGAGTATAAAAATGTCAGCATTACAGCAGTGCAAAAAAATATTAAATATGAGGAGATTAAACCTCATATTTATTATTATGGGAAAATGTGCTGCAGCAACCGTAGGCAGCCTGATTGATTAACTGTCTATTTTAGAAGACTTTTTCTGTCAATTTCAAGTTACTAGAGAATTTCAGTAACATTATTACACTATCCATTAACCTGTGGAGGCACAGAGCGAAATGAAGGATCTATCACTGAGCATTCACAGTGAGAAAAAGAAAAAAAAAAAAAAAAAAAAGAAATCTCTAGATTTTTCCCAAATGCTGTGAAATTGTTTAGATCAATGTAAGCCGTGACTGGGCTGAACATGAAGTCCAGTGCTAAACAGAGGCGTCATCGTAACTGTGGTCTTTATGCCTTTTTTAGCCTGCTCTGCTCACACATTAGGTGACCACTGCTGCCAGCTCACATCTCTGTGAAGGTGAGTCACTGCATTCAGACTCTCTTGTATATCAGTTAGGCTGAGTAATCTGCCTGGACTGTTTTTTTTTTTTGTTTTTTTTTTATTACTCATTCAACACAAATATGCGAATGATGCAGTAGTTAATCCTTTTAGAGTCTGTCAGTGTCCACATTATCTTACAGTGTAGTTACTTCATCTGAGATGCTCAAACTCTTTAACAGGCAGCAGGGTGCTGGTTGTGCCAATTATCACGTTATGTGGCCAAATGCCATGTGATGTCACAGTTTAGAAAGTGCCGTTAACTTAGCCCGGCCCTGTTGGTGTCCTGGTGGTTGGTGTTGCTTGTATTAACTCAGATTACATATTTTAATAAGACATCCAGAAATTTTATGTCTCCAATTAATTACAGCCTACACTAAAGTTGAGCTAGTTTTAGAGCGTGAGAGTACATGTTGTTCTGGTACAAGTAGTGCAATAGCAATTTGTCTGGAAATTCTTTGCCACAAAGTTCACTATGAAAGTTGCTATATAAAATTGAAGGTAACAAACTGAATTTTAAAAACTGTTAAATAGTTGGTGGTGGACAATACAATGCAGTGATTATTCTTTTTAACAATAACAGGTGACAAATCAGTGAAACAACCAGAATAAAGAAATGGTATAAGGTATAAAATTAAACAGAGAACAAACAATACAACAAAATAAAGCATTTAACAGCCATTCTGAGCTTCCCTAAACAACAATGTTAGGAGTCTGTCTATTGTGGAACATACTGTAGGTGGTGTCACTGGGCCACAAACCCTGGACACAAATGACACAAACACAATCATGGGTTCAAATATAATGATTTTATTCTATCCAGTTCCTTTACAGGCCCTTCTAGAATCTTCCACACAACACAGTATACCATAATGATAAAGAACATCCTCCTTCTCTGTCCTACTCCTCTTCCTCCAAGCAAGTGTTGTCCACTGCCTCCCGACACCAACTCCCACAAGCCAGACCCTGGAAGTACTTTCGGTGTTTGGGCAAAGTCCTGAGAGGGTACTTCAGGGTCAGGTGGAATTGTCTTAAAGTAGAGGTGGTCTATCCTTGCTGCTCCCCCTGGTGGCATCCACAACAACCAGCAGGGCTGTCCCATGGGACTACAATTCACAGCCTTGTCCTATGGTCTTGAAAATGGGAGCAGCAACACATGGATGCTGCCCTCTTGCATGACGGGGGAGTATATACTCCATACAGACTACTTCCCCTAATCCTTGAAATTATTCTGGCCTCCCATCCAGGTAAGGGGTCAGTTTCCAGCCTGGTCGGGACACCAGTCAATCATTGTTCTTCACCCCATCCTCCCTCCTTGGCAAGGGGCCAGCTTTCTTTCTATGCAGGATGCCAGGCAATCCTATTATGACACTTATACTATATATATTATATACAGTGGTGTGAAAAACTATTTGCCCCCTTCCTGATTTCTTATTCTTTTGCATGTTTGTCACACAAAATGTTTCTGATTATCAAACACATTTAACCATTAGTCAAATATAACACAAGTAAACACAAAATGCAGTTTTTAAATGATGGTTTTTATTATTTAGGGAGAAAAAAAATCCAAACCTACATGGCCCTGTGTGAAAAAGTAATTGCCCCCTGAACCTAATAACTGGTTGGGCCACCCTTAGCAGCAATAACTGCAATCAAACGTTTGCGATAACTTGCAATGAGTCTTTTACAGCGCTCTGGAGGAATTTTGGCCCACTCATCTTTGCAGAATTGTTGTAATTCAGCTTTATTTGAGGGTTTTCTAGCATGAACCGCCTTTTTAAGGTCATGCCATAGCATCTCAATTGGATTCAGGTCAGGACTTTGACTAGGCCACTCCAAAGTCTTCATTTTGTTTTTCTTCAGCCATTCAGAGGTGGATTTGCTGGTGTGTTTTGGGTCATTGTCCTGTTGCAGCACCCAAGATCGCTTCAGCTTGAGTTGACGAACAGATGGCCAGACATTCTCCTTCAGGATTTTTTGGTAGACAGTAGAATTCATGGTTCCATCTATCACAGCAAGCCTTCCAGGTCCTGAAGCAGCAAAACAACCCCAGACCATCACACTACCACCACCATATTTTACTGTTGGTATGATGTTCTTTTTCTGAAATGCTGTGTTCCTTTTACGCCAGATGTAACGGGACATTTGCCTTCCAAAAAGTTCAACTTTTGTCTCATCAGTCCACAAGGTATTTTCCCAAAAGTCTTGGCAATCATTGAGATGTTTCTTAGCAAAATTGAGACGAGCCCTAATGTTCTTTTTGCTTAACAGTGGTTTGCGTCTTGGAAATCTGCCATGCAGGCCGTTTTTGCCCAGTCTCTTTCTTATGGTGGAGTCGTGACACTGACCTTAATTGAGGCAAGTGAGGCCTGCAGTTCTTTAGACGTTGTCCTGGGGTCTTTTGTGACCTCTCGGATGAGTCGTCTCTGCGCTCTTGGGGTAATTTTGGTCGGCCGGCCACTCCTGGGAAGGTTCACCACTGTTCCATGTTTTTGCCATTTGTGGATAATGGCTCTCACTGTGGTTCGCTGGAGTCCCAAAGCTTTAGAAATGGCTTTATAACCTTTACCAGACTGATAGATCTCAATTACTTCTGTTCTCATTTGTTCCTGAATTTCTTTAGATCTTGGCATGATGTCTAGCTTTTGAGGTGCTTTTGGTCTACTTCTCTGTGTCAGGCAGCTCCTATTTAAGTGATTTCTTGATTGAAACAGGTGTGGCAGTAATCAGGCCTGGGGGTGGCTACGGAAATTGAACTCAGGTGTGATACACCACAGTTAGGTTATTTTTTAACAAGGGGGCAATTACTTTTTCACACAGGACAATGTAGGTTTGGATTTTTTTTCTCCCTAAATAATAAAAACCATCATTTAAAAACTGCATTTTGTGTTTACTTGTGTTATATTTGACTAATGGTTACATGTGTTTGATGATCAGAAACATTTTGTGTGACAAACATGCAAAAGAATAAGAAATCAGGAAGGGGGCAAATAGTTTTTCACACCACTGTATGTATGATATAGTACCTGCCAAATAATACAAAGAATACATGAAAACTGTTTTGCCATAATTGGGTCTCATTAGGTGTATACACCTTTGCTTTCCCTTACAAATCCCCGAACCTCACGATCATGAACCTCAGACGTCCACTGCACCATGGCAGGAGGTTCGTTTACTTGACAGGGTGAAGATCAGAGTATTACATTCATAGGTCTGAATCACAAACTAATTATTTAGATGGTTGCCTACCACGAAGCACTTGTGGTTGTTCAGCCAGTCAGCAAACATCCGCCACATCCTCCCAGTTGTAAGAAGCAGCTCATACATATGTGATACAGTATCTGCCAGACCATACAAATAGTACACAACATGTGTTTTGCCCTTATTTGGGATCATCAGGTGTACGCACCTTTGCTTGCCCTTACTGGGATCGAACCTTGGACATCAGCGCCTGAGGTGAAGCATCTGTCATTGCGCCATGCCGACTGGTTTGCTTATCAAACACGGTGAAGATTGGAGTACAGTATTACATTCCTAGTTCTGAATCGCAATCTGATTATTTAGGTGGTTACCTACCAAGTAACGCTTGTGGTTGGTCAGCCAGTCAGCAAACATCCACCACATTATGTAATTTGCAAGAAGCAGATCATAGATATGTGACACAGTACCTGCCAAATAATCCTAAGCCTAAAAGTGCAGCGATTTTGTGCAACGATTTTATGTGACGTTTTTATGTCATGTTTTCTGTCATGCTTTACATCATGCTTATTTTAAAACCTACATATATATATTTGGTATCATTCTTTTCAGAATTTATCAAACTTTAATGTGATGTTGTTAGATTTTCAGGTTCTTATTCCGTTTTTAAATTATAAACTAAAAAATATCAAGATGTCACGTCCCGCGAGACGAGACTTAAACAAGAGTGCCAAGAGATTTAACCATGCCCGGGGCCGGAAATAAAAGACAAAGAGTAGGACAGCTGTTGTACAGGCTTTTAAATGTTCAAAGCACCGCACGAGATGCAGATCACGCGGCACAGCAGCAGCAGCAAGCCAGCAGCTAATTGAGCAAAGAGGAGGTAAAAAAAAATCTGTATTTGTTTCCCATTGTATCACCGCTTAAGAGGGAGTTTCGGAGGAGCGACCGCATCTCCTTGGGGTGCGTTCAGCCCCCCTCTTCACAATGCGAGTGGCAGACTGGCCAGAACTGGGGGTTGGGTGCCAAGGGGGCTTGCCCTCCTAGTGTGTATATAAAATACCTGTTGCAGAGTGATTTCAGAACGTTTATTTAAAAGAAATTCATAACAGAGGCCAGCTTTCCAAATTCCACACACTTCTCTCATTCATTTTTGATACCCTCTTATAACATTCTAACAGTGGCCTTTACCTCCCAGTCTAAATTCAAGAAGTGACCTTATATCCCAAACCTCTACTAAGGTCACCATGGTGTCAGTAGGGTACAGTATTTTCAAGTGGCACCTGCCTTCACTACAATCCCAAGTTGTGGTGTTCATTTTATGAGTACTGAAATATCAGGACCTACTAAGACTTGATGTAACTTCAAAGATTATACAGTATATAGTGCATTAATAACATCAAGAAAATTATGCCAAACCAGTACTTCTTCCCCAAGAATAAAGGTGGGGGTACTCACCTGAACTTTTCTATGAACAGCATTTTACAGGAAACTTCACACTTTCAACATATCTACCAATGCTCCTTTTGCTTCTCTTGATTGCTGCTTGCTAATAGTATCTACTGCAAAGTGATGTCCTCACCGTAGCCATAGGTCCACATATCTATCTGGGTTGATCTTAAGATGTAAAAGTCCTACAATTTTCAGGAACATCAGTGCAGTGGGTGTATGTGATCTCAATGGGGTGACTATCAGATTAATTGGAGAAAATCCTCTTTCACATTCACTTGTTGACATAGCAATGGTGTTTAAGGTGTGTGTTAACCTAACATTTTATCCTTTGTGTAAACCCATTTATTTCTCCTCAAGAAATAATTTTTCTGAGTTGCTGTCCAGCAATCAGACCCATCATTACCAGAATTGTGTTTCACTATATCTAAACTACCAGTACTGGCAATGCTGGTTTTGCTTTCTTGATTTTTTGCAGGAGCAGAAGATGATTCTACTCATTTTATTCATCTCAGAAAATTGGTAGATCACTTTGTGATTAAAAACAACTCACTTGGCACGTGCATTAAGCTGGTAGCTGCTACATTGCTGAAAAGAAAGTGAATACATTTGGCGGAAATGAACCAAAGGTGCTAACATAAAAAAAAGAAAACGGAAATGACATTTAAAGTATTTCCTTTTGACCATCGATTGCAATTGATTTATATCAGGGGTCGGCAGACTTTTTCAGTAGCTGGCTAAATTTTCAATAATGACTCATGTTCTTAGGCATGCCTAGATATGTTTGTCATTAACACGTGTGTTAATGACAAATATTAGCTTTAAAAATACTTGTAACAAGAAATGGCTTAATTACAAAACTTTGAGCACTGTTCTTAATAATTTTTAATACAAACACTGGTAAAATAGTATAAGAAAAGACATTTTACTTAACATTGTTCTGGTCATAAACGTGAGACTGTTCACATCTACACAGATTGTTAATATTGTAATCATCTACCTCCACAAAGCAGGGTGCCTCATGTGTAGCTGGAAAGAGGTTTTCAACAGTGCTACTTTTGACAGTATATTTTGATTTAGTTTTAGTCTTAGTCTTCTGACTAAATTGTGGTTTTTTTTAGTCACATTTTAGTCATTTAATTATTAGCTTTACTCTAGTTTTAGTCGACTAAAAGTAAAAGTAAATTAGTCAAACAGTAAAAATCAGATGGATATCTTATTTCATATATGAATATGCACAGAATATACCGTACCTCTAAACTATTATACTAACACTAATGAGCCAAACCACAAGTAGTGATTATTGAACATAAAATGAAAACAACAACAACAACAACATTTATTTATATAGCACATATTCATACAAACAGTAGCTCAAAGTGCTTTACATAATAAAGAAAAGTAGGCATAGAAAGGATTTACTCCAAAGTTCCATGAATCAGTTTAGGTAACTCATACAGGGATAAAACTGGCAATGACAAAAGCTTGTTTGTGTCATCTTTTTTTCATTAATAAGTACGTTTTCCCCAGTTTTTCGCTGAAATTCTCGAACACACAGCATTGCCAGACATGACTTCTGCTGTTTTTCTTTTGGATGTGGTGATATGGTGCTATATCGTCACCTCTGTTCAGCCTTTTTAGTATGTAGTTTTTACTCACATTTGTCTCATATTATTGTGCCATCCGGCGTTATGTGTATATTTGTGGTCAGCAAGTACGCAGTACCTACATTACTATCGATGTGGCATCCCTACTAGCAGCATACCTAAAGTAAATAGACGCGCTACACGCACTAGTATTAGCACGGTGAACGAGAGACAGAGCAAGTCACCACCTAGGTAACGTTACATACCTTGGTAAGATGGCGAGCTTCTAGACCCCTCTTCAGGTTTGTTGTGTTCTTTCCTGTGAGCTTCATTCCACATGGCTTACACTGGGTTTTATTTTCGTCAGCGTTGTAATTAAAGTTGGTCTGTATGTCTGACCACTTCCTTCACCCGAGAATCACGCTGACTGACATAGCGGAGTGGACTAGGATTCTGGCTGACGTAATGATTTCCTGAGTTTTTAAAATTGCAACACTGCATTGAAGCTCGTTATTTGTTGGCGAGCCACGTCATGTGTAATAGAGATGTGCAAAGAGCTTCGAATTGCTCTGTCCAGTTGTCTCTTTGTAACGGTTTCGTTTTTAGTTTTCATCAACAATAATTTTAAAAGTATTCGTCATAGTTTTCATCATTAATGGCGCATTTTTATTTAGTTTTAGTACCGTTTTCGTTACATAAAAATGTTGTTGAATAGTATTTTTCGTCATAGTTTTTATCAACAAAATTTACACAGGTATGAAAATAAGGGGTGCTCAGTGCAGAGGCGGCCTTAGGGGTGTGCAGGGCCTAAGGCTGACCAAACCCAAGCAGGGCCAGTTACGTCAAACGCTGTTACAGGTATGTATGGACTGTATAAACATGTGCACGAATTTAACAAAAATAATGTTAACATACACCAGATTTTCTCATTACAATATTTAGCTAAATTTTTGCAAGATAATACATGGACTTTATCAAAATATAATGATATAATCTATTAAAAAGTGCAATTCATAATTCATGACAGTACCACAACAGTGTGAAATGCGATGTCATGCTGAAATTAGCAGGGCCTCTTCTAGAAAAGTACACAAATTGCAAGTATACCCTTAGTCTCGATATGCAGGATGTTATAGTCATAACTCACGTTGATGTCATGTCAGCCGGTTATCATTAGCGATACATGTTTTTGTGCATTAATATTCGGACATGTTTATGGCCTACAAATAAAATGTGAGTTTTCAGTGTTTCGACATCGACAGGAAGTGTGAAATTAATGTAGAGGTATTATCATGAAATCTCTTACCGGTTTCCAGGTTAAGACGAAAATCCACTTTTCTTGCCTTCCGATTGAAAAAGTCATTGATGACATCTTCGTAGTCTAATCTGTATGCAGAGTCTTTTTTTATAGATAGGAGATGCCAACCCAGCGACTAATGGGCTATACCTGTTTTAGGGAGGGATTATACTGGCGACCCTTTTCTGGCGATGAAGGTGGACTATGGAATGTTTTCAAAGACGTACATGTACGGAATTTGACTTTGAAGAGAAATTTTAAAAGGGTTCCTCTTAGAAGCATCACAAATATATTTATATACTGGAGAATATAACTTGACAAATCTGCTCAAACGGGACTCGCGGACCTCAAAAGCAGGGCCTCCTTAGTCACGGTCGCCCCACTTGTCACCCCCAAACACCGCTCTTGGCTCAGTTTCAGTCTGCCTGCATTCAATGTCAAAAGCAGCAATGGGGAGGCCGAGATGAAGGGATTGGGAATGAAAAGAGGTGCGCCAAACAGAACGAGCGCCCTTTTACTTTAAGCAGCACCGGTAGTCCAAGTGCTGGGGGCTCGGCTGCGTGTGTGCAGGACAGCGAACTTGTCGGCTGCTGTGCTTGCACTTGCCAACAGCAGCAGCATCTTGCTTAGAGAACCTCACAAGGGCCTGATCTATATCAACAATGGTAGATGTTTGGAAAATGGGAGTGAACCAATAGTACTGTAGTGACCTCCATGTCACTCAGAAACCCGGAAGGACGAAGTAGGGCTCAGAGAACAGTTCACTGTCTGGAACAAAAAAAAATAGGATTATAGCAGCAAAAAAAAACGTACGTCTTAAGAACTTGAACTATTTACAATTGCCTATAATTCTCATTGTTTTGGCCCTGAGAGATGCCGTTAATCAATACTGAATAAAACGCAGACTCCGTAAAGCAACAACACTTTCCTTCTTGAATCCTCTCCACCGAGACCACTCCCCCCACAAAAAAAGACTCTGTTTCGGGTCCTGCTGCCTTTCAGCATCAGTCGAGCCCAACAGTCACTTCCAAAAGGCCTTCAACCTGGCCGGGACGTTACAGTACCAGCCAAAAGGAAAGAAATCAGAAATGGAAATGTAACAAATTCATTTGTGGAAAAGTGACATCTAATGCCATATTTATTAATAATTTTATTTATTATTACTATTGTACAACAATAAAGGTACTTGTACTGTGTCCCGTTGCGTAACATCAGACAAAAAGGTACTGTGCCAAACCAAATTGTTATTCTGTACTCACAAGTGGAGTAATATATAAATGCAAAGCATACAATATGATTTACCTAGAACTTTCAAAAAGCCTTAGATATGGTTCCACATCAAACATTAATTCTGAAAGTACAGGCACCAAAGTTAATTTAAGAATCTGGATTCCATTTCCACAATCCAGTCAGAGGCAGAGATTATTTCTTCATTTTGTCATTGACTGAGCAATGTTCACATACATACAAACAATAATACATTTCTAAAGTTATGTGGTAGATTGCTTTTCTGTTATAGTACTGTTTTAGGTGAAATCAATAAAAATGTAACTGGCTTGGTAAATAAACACTGTCACTGGCTTCATTAAAATATGAACAGGTGGATGATTGTGTAGAAACAGAATCCTCTGCTGTGATGTGCATGTTGAATTGCAGGAAAGATATTCTAATACAATAACCAGCAATGAGCTGCTTGGTTAAGTTGTAGAGAGTTTTCTGCAGTATTAGAAAAATGTATGTGATCTAGATTTATAAAAGCATAACCTGTCAAGTAAGTCTCATACAATTTATTCAAACATTCAAATAAAACTTCCTCTTTACCAGTATGAGTACTTATAAAGGTGTTAGAAAAAAGCCGTCTGAAAAAGAGAAGATGACTGTAAGCACAAATCTTCAAAGCAAAAAGAGATCAAGTATTCGACATAAGGCAGGAATCAATTGTTGATGGCATGCCAGTCCATCGCAAGGCACTCATTCACACTTCAGAGCCACCAGTTAGTCTGACAGGAACATGTTAGACAGTGGGAGGAAAGCAAGTTATGTTTTGAAATGTCTCACTGTTACCAACATTGAACAAAATAATATTGGTTTATTTTTAATGGGTAAAAGCCAAAAATAGCTGTGAAAAATTACAAGGCAGATTGTATTTTCTATGTCAAGTGTTTCATATTTGAGCCATTGGTTTATAAGTAAATAGGCCTACTGAAAGAGCTGAACTGGCCTGTTGTGTTCCTCATTGTGACTTCACAGGAATTACAGAGTTGCTAAACAGGCCTGGCTCCAGGAGGTCATTTAGCTGATTTAAGCCCCCCCCCTTGCCCAATTATCATGTCAAGCCTCACCACCCACACTGTTGTGTATACTGTTACTTGTGGAACTTTATCATACCATGCCCCACCTAGTATTTCAGACACCCATTTTACAATATTATTCTGAAGCTGGGGCAGGGGCTGCATCAACATGCATCTACAGAAGAAAAACTGGTAAAGGTTAGGTTATATCTGAAAAAAAACAAAAAAAAACAGGCAAGAAACATAACCTCTGACTGTTGAAACACTAACCTTCTTTTACATTTTTCAGCATTGAAATAATTTTTGTCTATATTTTCTTTACTGTAGTGTCATGCACCTTTGCTTAGGTCTGCACAATTTGCAATTCTGCTTTTTTCGTCCATAGTTTTATGGCCATTCCAGAGCTTCTATCATACTTTAGAAATATGAGTGTAAACTAGAATACCTAAAGGATCAATAGATAGATAGATAGATAGATAGATAGATAGATAGATAGATAGATA
>JANRMT010062811.1:4645757-4657115 GCA_026402145.1 Polypterus bichir lapradei | reverse complement strand
ATAGATAGATAGATAGATAGATAGATAGATAGATAGATAGATAGATAAGGCACTATATAGATAGATAGATAGATAGATAGATAGATAGATAGATAGATAGATAGATAGATAGATAGATAGATAGATGTATTTGTCCCAAGAGGGAAATTGTGCTTTTTACAAAAGCTCAAAAATTACACACAAGAATTATGACAAAAAAGTAAACATCTGACTTGGCTATAGCAAGTCACAGTGAGGCAAAATTAAGGGCAATGTTTAAAGAGCCAGTTATTTGTTGAATGCTTGCATAGCACCACACTCATTTCTACCATGATTTTGAACCATTACACAGGTGGATTTTTTTGCACACAATGTTTCAAAAATTAGACGAAACATTAGTGGTATCATAGGTTAATATGAGTGGTCATCACATCATTATCTACTATTATAACTCTTAAGTATTAACGTATGACAAGCTCACTGAAATTAAAATGGATTTTTCCTCTAATGTTCACTAATTAACAGCCTCAGCTACAGGTGTTGCCTTTTAAATGAAAAATAAATAAATCCTACTCTACGCAAATTACATAAAGAAGCAATAAGGTCAGATATACATTTGTTGCATTTTGGACGAAACAGAGTCTGAGACAGAGGTGGGCGACATCTCAGACCACTAGGCAAACAAAATAAGGATCTCTTGTATCATGTGTGCTGGCGTGCACACCAAATAGTATGATAGAATGAGGAACACTGGGATTCAACTTCATTTTTAAATTAATTGCCATTTCTACAAGGTATTGTACTGCTTTCAATACTAACAACAGACAATAAGTACAATACCATATATTAAATATAAACTCAGATAATACAGTATGTGTATATAAGAAACTGTCATGCTGGTGTCAATATCATTGGATGGTAAGCAACATTATGACTTGAAGTTAAAATAAACTGTCCTTGGATCTAATGGTGTGAATGCTTCTCTCCAAACAGCATCCCCATTGTTGTTGATCAAGAGTACTCTATGATGGTGGTAACATCAGCAAATCTATTGATGGTTTTGAAGCTGTGTTGACCACACAGTCACAGATGTACAAAGGGTACAATGGGTGGGTTCCGCACAGCACTTTGTTGTTGCTGCCAGTTCACATATGTTGGGGTGTGCCAGCTAATAAATACAACATTTTTTGTTGAGGAAGTCATAAGTCTGATAGTTTGCTGATCAGCTCTGATGGTACAGCAGTGTTAGACGCTGAGCTGAAGTCTATAAACAGTACTGTGACATAGTTTGGTTTTCTAATTTGTGTATCCACTTCAGGGTTGGGGGACCCTATGCCCATCTGGAGATAAATGGGAACTGATGTTTAACAGTTAGTCCATCCCAGGAGACAGTCACACACATTCACTCATTAACCTAACACACAAATCTCTGGGATGTAGGATAAAAACCAGAGTGGCAGAAGGGAAACCCATATGGACATGGAGAGAACATGCCAACAGGCGATGGCTGGTCAGAGATACAATCCCTAGAATTGTGAGACTGCAGTGCTATCTACTGTATCCCAGTGCCACATAACTTTAGTTTTACATTGAAGTCTTGTTTAAAGTAATCTCAAATAAACCTATTATTGCATTACAGTTAGTTTTCATATGATTTCAATTAAAGTTCCAACTGTAAAATTACATGGCTTTCCATTCAGGACTACTGCCTTGTGCCCAGATCAGCCAGGCTCAGCCATGGTACACTGTCACCCTGTATTGGACTAAGCAGATGCATCAGGCAATGAAGAATAATTACTGAATTATAATATAGAATATTTATTTTACAGGTATGGAGAAAAAACTGATTACTGAATTATCATATACTGTATAATATTTATTTTACAGGTATGGAGAGAAAGGGAAAGCTGTCAGAATTGAAGTAGTGATTTATACTGGGAAAGAAGGGAAAAGTTCTCAGGGATGCCCAATTGCAAAATGGGTAAGTATATAAACAACTATGATTCTACAACATAAAGGTGTTTTCGAAAAGCTTCATAAGAGATGCCCATGCATTATGTTTACCTGCCAGTCTTATAGCCATCAAAGTACTTTTTGCTGAGCGCTTTGAGTATAGTGAGTAAAGCACTATATAAATGCAAAGAATTATTATTATTATTACTTTATCCATCAGATGTTACATTTTATGAAGCTTAGTGAAAGTGTGTTTTTATCCAGAATGTATCTGTTTAATTTGTTATTTACATAGGACAGAATGCTATGGGTTATGGTATAATGCTGGCAGCTTTCTTTTTGCATGTGCCATAATTTAATATTGCAAATTTTATAGGGTGTTGGGATTTCATTGTGGCACAATGTCACAATGTGCGAGGTGACAGATGTTTACAAATGAGTTAGGAATTCTGAGCAAGAAAGAAAACGAATCCTGCCCAAACTTTCATAAACACATGGCTGTCTGACTTAATTTGAAGTGATATACTTTTTCCATTCACTTCTATTTATTTATTTTTTCTCCCTGTTCCCTTTCACTGTTTCATTTGACCAAGGTATGATCTGTGAGCTTTAGTTACCCCCCAATTCACATCACTTATATCTTGTAATCATCTTAGGTTTCACTATGACTTTTAAGCTGGCAGCTTTTAGCTGTGTCAGTTTTTTCCTGATTAATATATATTGAAAAAGCTTGTGGACTTACCTTTTATTATTCATATTAAACTACTCACAGTTGCCATCTGACTCATTTCTCTATTCAAACATACTGGGGTCATTTAGTGTGAATCATCACCAAGTCAGCATTCTCTCATTATTTGGCTCAAGATAACATTTAACATTCATTTTCTGCTGCTGCCTAATTGAATTTCAGAGTCAAGGAGGCTGAAGCATTGGGTGCAAGAAGAGGAAAGAGCTCTAGATGGGGTGCCAGTCCATTTCAGGCCATTCTTTTGGATGCACCCACACTGACTTGTACTGGGCCATCTCAAAGGAAACTGGAGTACCATTAGAACATGAATGCACAAGCAGGAAGATGGGATTACAAGTCCATTCTTTGAGTTGTGAACTTAAAAAAGTGCTGGAAACATTACTTAGGGATTTAGTAGGCTCACACAATTCCTGCAGAATTTTTAGCTACTTGTTCATGCTGCAAACTTCCTGTTCCACCTCGACCCAAAAAGTCTTCATTAGATTGAGGACTGAGGATTGTAAAGTTATTTGGAGTAAATTAAAGTCACTGTCATATTCATGGAGTCATCTTAAGATTACATATTTGTTTGTAAAACAATGCATCATCCATTTGAAAAAGGTTAGACTGTGGCCATAAAGTGACACACACATGCAGCAACAGTGCTTAAGTGCGCTGTGCTATTCAAGTGGCATTCATTGTTGATGTCGATTTTCTATATTTTCCTTATACTGACTTGTTTTTTTTTCATAGCAGTAATGTTAATTTCTCACATCCCAAAGATGAGCATGGTAATTTTGTCAGAAAGCCAAGAGCATTTGTAACTTCAAAGAGGTCAGCATTCAAAAGGCTTTAACATTGTAATAGATGTATACATGTAGCAAGCACCATAAAAAGGAATCTTGTTTTACTGGAGCAGACTGTGCAAGCTAATAACAGAGCTTTGAAGAAGATGACTTCACATCAAGTGACACAGTAGTTATCACTGCTGCCTAACAAGCCAGACATCCTAGGTTTGAATCCTCTGCCCTCTTGTTGTCTGCATTCAGTCTGCTTGCTCTCTCCATGTCTCGGTGGGTTTTTCTTTTGGTACTCCACAATTTTTCACCCAGTTCCCAGTTTAAATTAGTGATTTTAAATTGTTTGGAGAGTGTGTGTGTGTGTGTGTGTGAGTAAGCAGACCCTGTAAATGACTGTCATACCACCCAGTTGCTTGTCCTTGCCTTGTGCCAGATGTTTCCGGGATAGGTTGTGGGCCCAGAAATCACAAGCTGGATCAATGAGTTTTTAACAAGTTTTGATTATGGTTTGATATTGAACAGGATCAGAGCTGTCATAGTCTGAAACAAACTACCAGGCACCTAATAGGCTATATGCACACTCTCTTCCAGATTCCGTGTCAGCCAGCTTCTTCACTTCCGGTGCTAATATCAAAACAGACTAGTTATGGCATTTTTCACCTGATTAAGATGTGCCCAGACTTATGGTAAATGACAGAAGTGCCATTATTCAAACATTGTGCCAAGCATCAGGAACTAAAAAGGAGAGGGGCTTCAAACTATATGTATAGTATACAGGCTACATCCACAATTACAAAGATAAGAGCTGGACATATTAAATTTGTGTCTACTATGAAGTTACATGGAAATAATATGTGATTACATTAGGCTTCTTTAAAAACAATAGAATTTCAATAATTAGACATTAAACTTTATTCAGGGACAGGTGAATATTTATGTAAGCTTAATACATAATAACATGAGTCTGCTGGGCATCCTACCTGTATTAAAAAGCAAATGTCTCTGTCAGAGCCAGAAAAAAAGTGAATGCCAAATCGCTGCTTCATTGTAAGGGTCTCAGTTTCTTTCCTCAGCTGGAGGATCTCCTTTCTGAGAGACATGAGCTAGGTCAACAACCACTGGAACTGGAAAAGAAGCACAGTCGTGTTCCTTGAGGATTTTATCATCCTCCGTCGGTTGCTTTCTCCTCTCCCAAAACCTCCGTTCTTGAAAGTGGAACAGGGAAATTGTTTCACTCAAACAACACAGGGGACCGTTCCCTTCTTCAACAGCGCCACCCTGTCTCAGACCCTGGCCTGCGAAAATCCTCTTTTTTAAAATGCCAGCTACAAACTCGGGTATGGGGACTAACTGTAAAGCTCTCTCTCTCCGGATAGCAATGATCCATTTAGATCAGGATTCCGCATTGAAGGGAAATGTATGAAAACTGAGTACCTTGTTGTACTTACTGGAAGCTGAACATAAAGATACAGAACAGTGTTCGGCTGTAGAGGTATCGGTACGCTGAAATTTAAACTTCTTTTTCTTAGACATTCTCTCCACTAAACAAAAATCACAACTGCAGTATGGACAACGGAAGTGACTGAGCTGACTGAGACCTCACTGGAAGTATGTCGGCACCACCATGTACATATAGCCTATTGTAGCAAAATAGTTAATACCTTTAAAAGTGCTGTACTCTCAAACCAGACAAACATAAATTCTAACAAATTAATTTGCTGGTGACTTGAAATGCTTCCTTTTAAAATAAAAACACGGAGACTTACTGGGCAGCACTTTAATGTGATGTATGGCATAGAAAACTAAAGCTTAGAGCACATGGCACTTGGCTGTAAACTATAAGGCTTGGCTTTAATTCATGCCATTGGCTCAGTATGTGACCCAGAGTATTTTACCTGCATTTTGGAAAAGTCAAAATAGTGATACCATTCGCTTTGATGTGATAATTATAAGTATATAAAAATATTGTCAACAGGAAACACTTTTTGCATATGCCAATGTGCTCTTTAATTAAAGCTGTTTAATGTCATATTATTCCATTTAGTGCAGCCTTGTGCAGCTTAAACAATCTCCTGAACATCCTTATAGGGTTTGTTGGGGTACTGCAGTTTATCCCACATCACTAATGTGTGTATTTTAATTTAACTGATGGCTCATATTGTGTCAGTATGAGTGTGTAAGTGTGCTTTATGATAGAACAGCGTTGCATTCAGGTTTGACTTTTGCCTTGCACCTTCCTCAATAATGGAACAAGCATATTCATCATGTGGATAGGTACATCATCTTGTTGATTAGCATCTGTAAGATGCAGTATTACAAATGTTATGATGCCTATTAGAGAATTATATATAAATAGCCATGTTACCTGCCAAAAACAGGCAATAGAATTCATTTTATAATGTTTGATATGTCTTACCCTACGTGTACCATCAGTGCCTTTCCTCGGTATCCTCATTTGTCTGAACCTCTTTTACCAGGCGCTCCCTCTGTCAGGCGCGTTCCTGTAAAGCCTTCTTTTTAGAGTTGAAGTGCCTTGCTAGCCTCCTTTACATCTTTAAAGTTGCTGTCTTTGAAAGCGGCTCTCAGGTTGCCTACTACGCTTTTACTCCTCCTCATATGTCTCTTATTTGCACTTCCTCTTTCGATCGTATCACCAAAGCCAAACTGGCCAATCAGATTGCTCGGTGGGACCGGACACACACGCATACACACAATTCAGCATTTTATTACATAGGAGATAATACGAATTAACTAAACAATATGCATAATATCTTTCAAGTCACACCTGATGCTAGCCTATTTTTTTCAGTTGGGACATTGCTTTCAAGATAGGACAACATTTTACAAATGCTGACAAAAATGTCTATTTTGAAACCAACACAAGAATTATTTAAAAGCAAAACGTTGATTTACGTTTTTCTAAGAATCAAAGAAATCTTCCATTGTGTGTTAGGTCTATTAAAAAAGCTTCATTTTGTGATACAAAGAAATTTTTACCCCTTTCTATTTTTTCCCTCAGGTAATCAGACGTGGCAGCGATGAAGAAAAACTTCTGTGTCTGGTTAGGCAGAGAGCTGGTCACCACTGCCAGAATGCTGTGGTTGTCATTCTTATTCTGGCATGGGAGGGAATACCTCAAGTCGTTGCTGACACTCTTTACAAAGAGCTGACTGAGACTTTGCGGAAGTACGGCTCTCCCACAAGCAGACGGTGTGCACTAAATGAAGAGTAAGTTGCATAATTAAGCTTTTTCTAACTACTTTTCTCACAGAAATATTGTTTAGTAGTCTGTGTTTTGTGAAGGATTTATACTGAGTGGCATGTTGACACCGTTAGTAGCTTTTGATGACAAAGTAATCACCCATCTTCAGGGAACAAGGATTGAGGCTGTAGTATGCAAATGGGAGCAGAAACGTCTTACAGAATATGGCTATGAGAATCTTTTTCTGAATTGATGTACAGCAAACATGGTGTCTAAGAAGACTGGGTATTGAAGCCACTGCTATGTTTAACTTTTATAGATGATTTAGAGAAAAATGTTTTAAACACGTTAAATACATTTTCCAATGAAACTAAATTAAGCAGATCAGCAGATACTCTAAAATCATTTAAATATTTGCAAAGGTACCTATGCAAAATGTAAATAAGTGCTAAATGAAGTTTGATATAAATTTCTCCACATAGCAAGTAAAACCTGTACACCGGCATACACAATTTTAGTGTAGAGTTAGAAAAAAGGATTTATTTGTCTTCTGAACCGGACAATTTATAACTTTGATTAAAAAGTCTAATAGGCTTCTGCATTATATAGGACCCCTGTTGTGTGTCTCACATATCAAGAAGTGTGGCATAGCATAGTATTCCTGGAAAAGTACTGAAAAACTTAAATTTAAAATGGTACGGTATTAGTATTTTGGGATTTTCGGTGCTGAAAGTAAACGCCAGCTTTCTTCTCAAAACCCCCATCTCATCCCCCCTCTTGATTTGACACTTATTATTGCAGTAAGTCAGTTTTGTAGACTTCATGAAACAAAACTACTTGCTTCGATGTGGTCGGGCCTACACAGGGGATCCCCTCTTATTGCTTCGATGCAATCGGGACTTCATGGCTAAGGGAGGGAAGCTCTGCATAGTGCAGTGCAAACAGGGAGGTGAGCCATTGTGTGGCACATCCAAGGAGGCTGGAGTAAGGTGGGAGGTTTTGGGGTTATCTGTTATTTGCTTCAGGACTGTTTTGATGCCATATGGTACTGAGGTCTGAAAGCTGGTATTAATATCAAAGTCAAAATTTTAACACAGACCTTACACTAGTCAAATGGCTTTATATTTAAGCTGTAGAACTCCCTAGGTGATTGCTATATCTGGGATATTGTCTATTGATTTATTGTCCATATTGCCAGAATGCTAGAACAGCAGTAAATTAAGCCTGGAGTAGGGGTACTAGACAGACTTTAGGATTGTGGGGCATAATGGAAAGACTAGCTGTGTTGGTTGGGTTTGCCCCGGGACTTTTTCTCAGTCACTGGGCCTCAGTTATAGTGCTGTTGGTTATTTGGATCTATCAGAAGTACAGCGTACCATGTAACTAACTAAATATTTTACTGTATACAATATTTGTATTTTTTATACCAGGGGCTAATATTTTTAGCTCAATTGAGCTGCTTACTGTTGAACATACTACATACAACTACATAATAGTCCTTGGTGGAAAAACAGCATCAGTTTTAGAAAAAAATCACACTTCATACTGTTCAGTCATGGCTTGGCTCCAGTGGTTAATTTCTGATGTTGTTTTTTTCCTCTTTGTTTTTCGTAAATGCTAATCTGTGATTAGTATTTCAAACTTAATGATGACATGCAGGTGGGCAACAGTTTTGGCTTTTTCAAAAATGAAAGGCTATGCACTGATTCAAAATGTAGTGTAATCGGTTTAGCTCAGATTTATTATTACATATGGTTGACACAGTAAAATGAAGCACACACTTGGCCAAGTGCATCACACCACCACTGCCTGACTACAAAAATCTCGATGTGTAGGTTATGCCAAATATAACATCACAACTAGGTAAAGATAAGCAAAAAAGATGAGTTTCCTTTTGAAGATGTTATGTTTCATGTGCGAGTTTGCAATATCGAAACTTACTAAAAACAGGTATTTAGGTTTGGGAGTTTTTGTCATTTTTGGAAGGGGGGGTTGTAGAAAGAAAGTAAGGAAGATTGCTCCTTATGGGTTTGGAAACACATTTAAAGGTGCAGATTAAAATAAACGGGGGGGTGTCTTTTGTAAATGTAAGAGACATAATCCAAGATGAGACAAAAAGATAAACAATGTAATCAAGCAAGACAATGAAATTGATATTCCAAAGTGGTTTTGGAAAAAAAGTGCGCAGTTGCTACCTACCTCAGTTATGAAGGGGATAAGGAAGGCACTTGTCACATGTTATTTTAAAATAAATTCATTAGCAAGAACATAGGTTCACAATGAAAGAAGATCAAGAGTATTTCAGAAATATAAGAAATATTTCTTCACACATAGATTACTTCTTTATGGCTAAACTAGCACCTAACATAATAAATGACATAAATGTTGATATGGCTTTTGTTGGGTCATTTTATGTTTAAAGGAAGTTTTGGACCTGCTTTTTCAGTACTTTGTTTTCAGGCTGGGGTGCCATCTTTGTAGATTTTAGATGTTTTCCCTTTGCTTTTGTGGGGTTTACATTGCCTAGCACAAGTATATCATACCAGGTTGAATGGTAGCTGTGAACTCTCCAGATGGGGATGCAGGCATGAATGAGCCCCCCAGTTGACTGGTATCTTTGCGGTCAGTTACTACCTACAACTGCTAAGAAAATATCTTGTAATTCTGTATTGGAAAATCCATCTTCAGATTGATGAATTGTTTTACAATAGCATATTCCATAATAAAGACTATTTGTTTATAAGTGTTGTCAAGCGCTGTTTTTGATGTTAACTATGGACACTCTTAGATGCGCACCAGCTCTCATTTTAGTTATTTTTTCCACTCTGTCGACCTTCACCCCTCGATCATGGCAGAGAAAATTATAAGGGGGTCCAAACCCCTCTAACATTAACCCTCCCTCCCTTCCCAGGCTCTTCAATCACAACATGTAAATAGCAGAATAACTCAACGTCTGTTTCAAATAGTGGCTGTAGAATTTCTAGTGAGGAAGCTGCATACTGTGCTTGGCTAAATAGTATAAACAAATAAAAATTGTAAACATCCAATAATTATAATAATATATGCTCAAATTTCACTTTATTCCTACTGATTACTGGTTTCATTTCAAAAGAATGCACTTACCAGTAAAATTGTGTTTTGCAAAGACGATCATCCAAAGCCAAGTCACTAGGAAAAGCAGAAGAAAGCAGGAATTAATGTAATATAGGAATGTTTCACTTGTGGACAATTGTGTATAGAATTGTTCAAGAGTAAGCCACTCCAGTAACCTAATAATATTATTATCATCCATCCATCCATCCATTATCCAACCCGCTGACAACATTTATGATACAATTAGTTACGTTTCTTTTATTTTTTCAGTTGGAGTACAGACAGGTGAAGTGACATGCTCATGGGCACACAGTGTCAGTAGTAGGATTGGAATCCACAACCTCAAGGTTGTCCAAGGTCCAAAACCTTAATGCCTACACCACACTTCCTGCCAATAATATTAGTAAAAAAAAAAAAAACAAAAAAAAAAACTCCAAATACTTTATACAGAAAAGTACTAAGTTACGTTCTGCAAACCTTGGTCTACTCTACCCTCTCTTAGTTCCTAATAGAAACTAGGCTTTCTACCATATCTTATTGTTTTTTATTTTGGTTCAATTCTGTTTATTTCAAGTCATTGATTATTATAACCAGGTTCTATTACTGAAAAAAAAGTTATAGGAAATGGATAATTATAAATGTGAGAGAATGATATACTCAATAATAAAAATGGAGTTTGTTTGGGAATAAAAGTGTATGGACTGAAATTTAAATTTGCCAACAAACACTGAAAGTACTGTATATGCAAAAAAGGTCCAGAAACAGCCCTATTTTCTAAGGAAGCCCAGATACTTCAGCATTGTTGGAACATTTTTGCCTATTTCTATAAATATCTAACTGTTGTTATTATTATTGTAAGACTCTTAATTGTTGTTACAGTGTCTGTTAATTATTATGCATGTGAGAAAAAGAGAAAAAAAGTCCGGATATGGTTCCTTTCGGGAAGAGGAAAGTGGGGGATGTGATGTTTTTTTTTTTCCTGGGGTCTCTCTCTCTGGCTGTTCTCTGAAGGAGTGCAAATTAAATGCTAGTGTTGATTTTTATATTTGGACTCTTACTATTCTCAAGTCCAGTTGCCTCAGGCACACTTACATTATGAATAGTAAATGTGACACCATAGATTCCCCATGGGTTCAAGAAAGTATCTATCTGTGTATCTATTGTAATGGGAAAAAGTGTGACATGTCGAAGTGTTTTGAAGCCAGCCTGGAACCCCCTTGAATTTATACAAACAAATGACACAAATATGAAATAAAAAGGATGAATCAGTAGACCAGTAAACATAAAGGGATCTCTGTTAAAAACTTTTGCTCCCTCCTGAAGCAGGGTGTAAAATGAAAGGCGACTTCCAGTCTGCATGTTCTTTAAATAGTGGAAAGACCGGAAAGGGCAGAACTTCCACTGATGTGGTGGAAGTGACATCAGGTAGCACCAAGGTTTACGTCCTTCACTCTAAAGGAAAACGGAAAGGTGGTTACCAACTATGTCAACTCTTGACCAGAGCCAGTGATGTGCTTCCTTTGCTTGTGTGTTTGATACTATCTATCTATCTATCTATCTATCTATCTATCTATCTATCTATCTATCTATCTATCTATCTATCT
>JANRMT010062811.1:4603443-4637824 GCA_026402145.1 Polypterus bichir lapradei | reverse complement strand
ATAAATATATATATATATATATTGCTTGTTTAAATTATTTGTGAATTCAAAAGCAGAGAAGGTCAAACACAAAAAAAAAATTGTACACTAAAAAGCCTACAGCTTATCAGCAAGAAAGGAAAAACAATAAAAAGCATGACCCAACTTATTTTGACGAATGAACTCTTGTTGGCCCATAGGCTTTTGTTATACATGGCTGGTTACCTTGTCCATTCTGATTAGACACTGACTGCAATTTTCTCCCTGATGTATCAGTGACTGCATGCATGTTGTATCCAAGAGTAAAACCAGTAAATGAGTATAAGCTAAGCTCTTCATTGCTGAGCTGTATTGTTAAATCTATGAATATATCTGACACAGTTCCATTTTTGTTTCAAATTTGCCACCAATAAACAATATATGCCATGTTATACTTTGGACAGTTTTTGATGCAGTATATTAAAAGACATTAATGTGGCATTATTTTATCTGCATGAAGACTTGATTTCTTAAAGAATATATTGTACATATTGTAATAAGGCGCTATATAAGCGCCCGACCTGGCACAGACTGACGCAGAGGCACGTACCAAATTACCACAAAGGCTTTATTAATTCTTCAGCTGTGGGACACGTCTTCCCCGTGCCACACAGCCCAACACAGTCCCAAAAGCACAAATACACCACAAAACACTGTCTTCTCCTTTACCACCACTCCTCCCCAAGCTTAGTCCTCCTCCTCCCGACTCTGGCTTCTTGAGTGGTGGTGGCTGGCCCCTTTTATAACCCACCCAGAAGTGTTCCAGGTGCTTGACCACCTGGTTCTAATTGTACCTCCGGGTGGGGCTAAAGATTCCTCCAGCCAGGCTGTTGAGTCCATGCAGCTCCCAGTAGTGGCCATCCGAGCCCCCAACCAGGCTGTGGAGGACTCCATCTTCCATGGAGCCTTGCAGGTGGTTGGGGGATCACCGTCGGCCAGGGGCGTCCCTGCCGGGCATGGGACCCGGCTGTCCTTCACAATATGTACATATATATTTATAAATGTGACATCCATGTGATTGATTGACGACCTGACCTGATCTCCAGTACCCCATGACTCTGAACTGGATTGAGCAGGTTTGGAAATGTAATGTTTCTAAAAATTTATAATTCCATTGATTGGAAAAAATATTTTTGGTAACAATTTAGTTTGGGTACTTGAAAAATGCATCTATTACTGATTTACTCTTATGTAACAAGACCTTAAGTTGTAAATAAGAAACATGTTCTTAATGTTTTGCCTGGTTAAATAAAGGTAAATAAAAAAAAAAAAAAAAAACTTAACAAAGGCCTTCATAACACTTATAAAACATTGCTTTGGAGAGAAGAGACAGCTAATTTAGTAGATGGGGCATTCGTCTCTGTGAGGTGTGGCATATTGAAATGATGATAAAATGACTTGTGAGAAATGTGTCTCAGTTACACCATCTCAGACCACTCCTAAATGACATTTTGTTAGCAGTTCACATTGCAGAAATGAATAAACACTTTACTGATGCTTTGTAAGTGTTATGAAGACCCAAAGTGTTTGTTAAGGTCTTGTTACATAAGAATAAATAAATAACAGATGCATTTTGCAGTACCTAAGGTATTACCAATGTTTTTATTTTGGAACTTAAAAATAACACCCATCATATTGCAACTTTGACAATATTTAGTATGGTTTGGTCTAATTATGCAAAATTCTTCTTTGCCTATGTTTACAACATGCATATCTTTCTCAAACCTGCTGGATCCTATTCAGTAAATGTCAATGTATACAAGTCAAAATACTTTTAAATACATTTTAGTCACATGAATAATGAAGTGTTGATCAAATATTTAATGTTGTTGCCATCTGTATTTCGAAAGCCAATGTACAGTATTTTTGCCAAGCAGACAATGTTGCCTCCAGCTTTCTAAGGCATTAGTCTACAGTATAAAGCTCAAGTTCAGTCTCCACCACTGACTAAACTGTGCAACCCTGAGTGAGTTGCTTCACCTGCAAGAGTTCACACTGCATGAATGAAGGAAGCAAACAAACTGATCATTCATTATTTATATATAAGTTGCTTTGGAGAGAAGAGGCAGCTAATTTAGATCTCTACATACAAACATTTGACAATAAATGCAATGCATGCATAATGCAGAATTCTAAAAAATCATACACTTTAAACTGACTTTCAGAAGTAAAAAGGACAGTTTTCTTAAACATACAGTATGCTCCATTTAAACATTAATGTTTTGGAGTCTGTGGTATGCCTGGCTTGAGAATTATAAATTCAGGGCTGGCTGTTTATCAGCTCTATATAATTCCTTTCCTCTCATTTCATTCTTTGAGTTTCCACTATTTCCTCATAGAGTGCTTAGATTTGGGAGTTTTAACATATTTCAGCTAACAGTTCAACCAGCACCAGACTTAATACAGAAAAAAATAATAGTGGTGGAAAGATTAAAATCTCCTTAAATATCCAAAAGGAGACAAAAAAGCATTCCAAGCATTTAATTTAAGTGTTTATTTCATATTGACAAATGTCTTCTTTTTTTTCTACCTTTTATTTAAAACTTGAAGCTGTGTGTCCAACAGTAAGCAGATTATCATTGTAATTAACTCAGTGTCAGTCATTAGACTCCACTTTATACGCTGCACATACTAACTCATAGTAAAAATTTACAGTTCTCCGCAGTTCATATTGATTTCTCACTATGTGTTTTTTTTTTCAGGTTCAGTATGAAAACATTGGATCAGACTGCAGGCTCGGTTTGAAAGAAGGCAGGCCGTTCTCAGGTGTCACCGCTTGTGTTGACTTCTGTGCTCATGCTCACAGAGACACCCACAACATGAACAATGGCAGCACTGTCGTATGTATTTTCTTTATGGTTAGATGAATTTTGCTGCTTCCACCGTAGATGTTTTATGGTTTTGAAGAGTTTTCTTCTTATTTATATAATCCCTGATTTATGAGAAGTAAGAGTAGTTAAAGTTTTTTTATAGGGAAAACACAATTCTAGCATTTTTCAAGGGAGCTTTATAGCATGATTGAGGCATATAAATTATTCAGATAGTTAGATAGATAGATAGATAGATAGATAGATAGATAGATAGATAGATAGATAGATAGATAGATAGATAGATAGTAAAGGAACTATATGATAGATAGATAGATAGATAGATAGATAGATAGATAGATAGATAGATAGATAGATAGATAGATAGATAGATAGATAGAACTTTATTTGTTCCTGGGGAGATATTTAAATTTTTTACAGAAGCTCGACAATGCACTGTATCAGTGCATACTCTCAACCTCCACCTCCTCCTTCTTCTCTTTAAATAAATAAAAACATAAATAGACAGATAAGTAAATGGAAAAATAAGTAAAATAGCAGATGCAATAAAAAGGTAAATAGGAGATGCAATGTGAAAGAAATCAGACACTGTAAGGTGGTGGCAGGTGATAGTATACCTAGACATCATCGATTGGTGGTATGCACACGCACAGAAGAGATGAGGGGTACATAAAGAAAAAAAATGTTGAGGATGATAACGTAAGGAAAGAGGAAAGAGGAAGGCCAAAGAGAAAGTTTATGGATGTAGTGAGGAAGGACATAAATGTAGTCAGTGTGGCAGAAAATAATCTATGTTGTAAAAGACAGGGATAGATAGGGACAGAGGATCTACTGTGGTGACCCCTTCTTAATGGGAGCAGCTGAAAGAAGAAAAAGACAGATAAGTAAAAAAATAACTATACATACACACTTTGGTCTGAACACACACCAGAATAACCATCAAGCAAGAAAAATAAAAAGAAAGAAATTTCTGAACTGGCTGTCACAGTCATGGTGAGGCATTATGCAGACGTATTGCTGTTGGTATAAAGGAGCCCAAATAGTGTTTCTTGACACAATTCTGCTGAATAATTCATTAGCTGAAAGCCCTCAGTGTTAGTGTGTCAGAGAGAGGATGTGCAGATTTGTTCACAATGGTACTTAGTCTTGTCTTCATTCTCCCCTCCATTATGACCTCCAGGGGGTCCAGACTGCATCCTATAACTGAGCTCTCCCTTTTAATTAGCTCGTAAATTTGGTGGGCCTCTCTTGAAGTGATGTTACCAGAGCAGCACACCACAGTGTAGACAATCACATTGGTTATAGAAGATGTGAAGGTTGTCAATCCTCACATTAAAGGAGCGCAGTCTCTTAAGGAAAATGAGCCTGCTCTGCCCTTTCTTCTCTAGTTCCTCTGTGTCCTAAGACCAGTCCAATTTGTCAGTAATGTGGACCCCCAAGTACCACTTCTACAACCATTCCTTGAACAGTGACCGGACATAGAGGCTCTTTGGTTTTGCTGATGTTAAGTTGCAGACAATTCTCTTTGCTCCAAGAAACAAAGTTCTCCATCTGACTCCTCTCCTGTGTCTCATCTCCCTTATCATTACACCGTATAAGTGCAGAATCATCTGAGAATTTCTGCAAGTGACCTGAGCTGGTGTTATATTTGTAGTCGGAGGTGTACAGAGAAAAGGAGACAAGACTGTTCTTTGTGGTGCTCTAGTACTGCTCACATCCGTGTCAGAAACAATGTGTTAAATGTTCTTCTTATTCAACTAACTTGAAACAATTTCATAGCCTATTACTGTTACACTATTTTCTGGCCAAATACTTGGTAGAATATGGTAATGTATGCAGTAAATTAATTACATACTTCTATAGCGATCATAGGCTGCAGTTCTAGAATTTCCACACCCTACCTTGTCTGTAGTTTTCATGATAACCCATTCAATTGTGCTAAGCATAGTTTAAAGTTTTTTTCAGCATCACTTCTATTACAGCTTTTTCACTATTAAATAGCTTTAAGAAGAGACATTGCTGGTTTGTTGACGTAATTAGCATAGAGTCGGAAAAACTATAAGAAGGCTCATAACTCCTAGAAATGAGAAAATGTCCAAGTTAGTGTTACTATTGTTAAGACTTTTTGTTCATCACAATCACTGCAATGTTCTTCACCTAGGTTTGCACTTTAACAAAAGAGGATAATCGATCAATTGGGAACACCCCTGATGATGAGCAGCTACATGTCCTCCCTCTGTACAAAATATCTCCTACTGATGAATTTGGCAATGAGGAACAACAGAGGGATAAAATGCGAAATGGAGCAATCCAAGTTCTGTCTGCATTTCCACGGGAAGTGCGCCTACTAGCAGAACCCATGAAATCAGCCAAGAGAAAAAAACTGGAAGCAAAGAGAGCAGCAGCTGAGAAACAGAACAGCCAGGAGAGGAAAGCAGCAACACCCATGAAACATAAAGATGGCAGAGTGAACAGCATCCCTCACAGTCTAAATGGTAGAAGCTATCTTACCTATTTTTGCAACATCTAAAAATTTTGTAAACAATACATGGTGTTAACTGTGCACACTGAAAGCTTTTTTCCTTGCAGATAACAAAATAACGGGCTGAATTGCTTTGTATGTAAATGAGTCAAGTAAAACAGCAATTTGTTTTATTTGACATTTCAACAAAAGTCAGTGTCGTACATATTACTGAGACATATGTTATATATGTAATGAGAATCACACTATACACTATTGGATAAATTCATGTAGAAGACTAACATCTGCTTTTAAAAGTCACAAATGATGTACGCCTTTACTGATTACTGAACTTCTAGAAGGAATATCTGCATAGCTTACTACCAATGGACAGAAAAGGACTCATCATGCTTAGTTAAGCTTAGCATTGAGATCAGAAATTCTATGCTCTGCTGTCAGCCATGGAACATTGCTGCAAAATACCTGTTTGCAAAGTGTATAAAGAAAGCACTGTATGCATGTACAACCTAAGGGGACAGTAATGGCGGACATTTTTTTTTATCACTGGTGACTTGAAAACAAACTTAAAGTCTCATATTTTGTGCTGAAGTTTTTGTTGTTAAAAAACACCAAGTTACTATATACTCTATGATTACACAACAAAATCCCCATCCATAGAATGTCACTGTACACCATGCTTATGCAACAAAATCCCTAACACAGGCCATACTCAACAAGGCTCACTGCAGACAAGTAGCTCTGCTGCCCAAGTCTCAACTGTGCTCATACGGCATTGCAAAGCTTGGTTATCACTACCTGAACCTTTTCAGAAGTGGCTAGCTCAATATTAACAGAAAAGGCTATTACTTTTTAAATTATATTTCTGGTGAAAGATACTGTATAATAAATTAAAACGTCATCATTACAAACAAGTAGGAAAGGAATGTGAAAGTTACGTTAATGTCTAATTTCTATAAGCCTTGTCAGTATCACTCTGTTGGAACAAATTCTCATATTATTCATTTTTACTCCAGTGGATAATACAGCAATATGCAGAGTGCTCCAAAAACGTCAATGCTTTTGAGAATTCTTTTCTTTCCTCTGACGTTAACAGTAATGGAACTGGGATTGATTTTAGAATAAATGAAAAAGGTAGCTGCATGGATGGAGGTTGTTCACTTTTCAGTCTTATATTATTTCAGTCAACTGCTAACCTTTTTGAAACATCCTGTAAATTATGTTGAAAAGAGAGTATGTTCACCTAAAATGTTCTTAAAACGTATACACTTATTTAAACTTTGTGTTGTTGGAGTTAATAGTAGATTACAGTAACCCCTTTTTCACAAATAAACATTTCTATTTTTTTGTCTTTTTACATTTAAAAAAATACAAAGTACAAAAAAGTGCTGAATTCACTTGTTTATTAGATTACAGTAAATTTAGAGTGTACTTACAATAAGGATGTAATACATCAAGTTCAGGGCAGAAAATCCTCTGGTAGTCTTGTGTAGGTTGTACATGGGATGGACGGGCATCCCATCAAGGAGATACCTTACCCAGACGGGAGGCCCAAAGTGGACAGAAAAGCTTCCCATCCAAGAGTGGGAAGGATGTCATATCCAGATGAGGTTCCCCAAATGAATGGACGGACATCCCAGCCAGTACAGAAGATGGTTCTTTACCCGGGAGGGAAGCCCCAGATGAATAGACAGGCCTCCCAACCAGACATATGTGTAGCACCAGCCCTGGCTGGGATAGAAGAGGAGGACAGGGAAGGACTGTCTCTTGAGGGTGTTAATTTTCCCCAGTCACTAGGTGGCAGCAGCCCACGATATCGGCGCATAGATGGGAATAAACGGAATGCCAGGAACTGTAGTCAGGATCCTGTTGGGATCCATGGGTGCCACAAAAGGGTGCTTCAGGGAGATGTTCTCCCAGTTATGTGTGACTTCCTTGTGACCCAGAACTGCTTCCAGCAGGCAACAGCCCTGGCACCGATAGTACTCCCGGGTCCTCAATAAAAGGGTCAGATCTGGGAAGAGGATGAGCAACACTCAACTGGAGGAGAGCAGTGCAGTGGAGACGGGGGTGTTTGGAGGAGAGATAACTTGTGCTTTGGTGCTTTTTGTGAGGTATTTGTGGGTTATACACCCATTTGTTTAAACCCAGAACAGTCTTGGAGAGTTCGTGTTGAGGTTTGGGGCTCTCTGGTGCCCCCAAGCTTTCACACTTGGGATAAAATACTGGATATTGATTGGGGGCAGGTTGTTAATTTGGAAAAAAAAAATCCATCCTGCTATACTAATGTATAAATGATAATAAAATCTCAAGACTGTTGTCAGTCTACGTAATAGTGGCTTTCTTCTTACAAACTGTCAATGTTCTAACCATAAGACATTACGCAAATTCTCTCAAAAGCAGTTAGATTACTTCTATTAGTTCTGGACTAGGGGTTTGAACTTCAATTCCGGGGTGCCACTGTGGCTGCAAGTTTGTATCCCAATCATTGAGTTAGCCTCACCTCTAAATGTTTAATTAACTAGCCTTTTTTCAAGCCTGGTTAGTTTGATTTCTGACTGGCTCTTTCTTGGGTGCTCCTTTTAGTGCAGTAACTGAAATGTTACTTTAGATCTAGAAATAATGCAAGGATTAAGCTACAATTACAGATTTACAATAGTACCTTATGTTTTCTGGCAGGTTTCAAAGAAGACTCATCGGATAAACCAGCATCATTCCAAATAGACCCTCAGGACTACTACAGTTCCTTCAGAGTACAACGACATGGAAAACATCTCCCCGGAAATTGCAGTCCTGTCCCATCTTATGAAGCAAATAAGGTGTATCCTTACTCTTCTGTAATGCCTAATTCTGGTATGGAACCGCTTCCTGGCTTACATCAAAGATTTCCTGCTCAGTATGGGTACATGGGCCTCTCTGGTAATTCAAATTATACCCCTCCCTATGTTAAATATGGTGATTTGGATGTAGCTGTGAATGGCTATGCCTGTGCCATACCAGAAGAGAAGTCTTTGAAGTCGTGTTTAGTTTCTAGTGATTCTCCTGGTAAGCTTGGCTCAATGAATCCTCTCACCAAAGTCGGTAAGAATGAGAAGTTGCCATTAAGGCAACCACCCAATGTCAATAGCAAAGTGGACATGAGTGAATCACGCACATCAACTCCTCTTCCTGAAAGGGTGTCTCTGCTGTTTCACTCAGAGTCACCTGAGGTGCATGTAAACAGACCAAATGGGTTTCACAAAATGCAGCTAGGTAAAGAATACCCTCTGCCACAACTTGAACCAGTAGATAATACCAGCAAAATACACAATGGGCTAATCCCTGACCCAGATGTTCATGAAAACGTAGGGGATAAGGCAGAAGTGTGGTCAGACAGTGAACACAATTTCCTTGATGGAAATATTGGTGGGGTGGCTGTTGCACCATCCCATGGTTCAATCCTTATTGAATGTGCCAGGCGGGAACTTCATGCAACTACTCCAATCAAAAAACCAAACAGAAACCACCCAACCCGAATTTCCTTAGTCTTTTACCAGCACAAGAGCTTGAATGAACCCAAACACGGGCTGGCCCTTTGGGAAGCCAAAATGGCAGAAAGAGCAAGGGAGAGAGAAGAAGCCGAAAGACTGGGCATCAATGATGTAAACAGCTCTAAGCCTCCTAACAAAAAGGTGAAACTGGGCATCAGGGACAAGGAGGACATTGTGCAAGAGGATCATGAATTGGTGCAAATTCCTACTCGTAGGGCATTGGCAATAAGTAGGGATGGAGTAATTACTGTATCTTCATATGCCCTGACTCAAGTCACAGGCCCATACAATCGCTGGATTTGACTTTTAAGTGGTATTCTTGCTGCCTTACCTCAATGCTTTAGTTCATATCTTGTGGTGCTGTTCACTTTTTTTTTTTTTTACAATTTTTTTTTCTTTTATGGTTTTATATGGTTTTCATCTCAACTGTCATTAGGCTGAGGTTTCATTTTTTGTGGATTTTTAACTGTGACAACTGAAAAATGATGTATACTTTTAAGGAATGGTGCTGAACGCACATTTTTTAAAATGTGATTTTAACTATTTTATATAAAGGTCAAAAAAATCATGAACAAATGCAAAAAATATATATATTTATTATGGCAACCTGGTTTCTTCAAGGTTAGTCTTTTAAATCATTGAGTTTAATATCCAAGGATTTGATTTCTGGTGCTTTTGAAAGGGCCTGTTTACTGCAAATGTATATTACAGTGATCTATATTCACTTTGTAAATGGTGAATCTTAATTTTAAGCTACTATATATATTTTATGGATTTTGTTTCTCACCTCCTCAGGTTGAGTAACAACTGTTTTTTGAATGACTTTTAGTTAAGTCATGAAATGAACGTTTTTACATAACACAAGTGTTATTTAAAATAGTGATCTGCTGCCACCTTTTTTTCCCAGGAATTACCAAGATATTTTGTGCCAATGTTTTAGTAGCTTTCAGTCCTTGCCAAATTCTTTCACACCTGCATTGGAACCTGGGCCTTAATCCACATTTTTCTAACCTGGGCTCTATGTAGTGTGGGATCCCATATTTGGGTGGAAGTCATCCGACATTAGTTTATGGGTTGACCTACATAGAGCAGTGGTTTACACCCGCAGACAGCCCATCATTTGTTTACATATTATTTGTCATCTTTCTAATCAGTCAAACAACAACCTTGGGAAGCATATGTGACATAGAACTCGTCAGAAATGCACTAATAATTGCTGAGGGTTCATTTTAAAAATAATTATCCATTTATCCCTGAAGCACATCAGAAATACATTCTAGTTGCTAGGCATTTTTTGGAGCCTGTGCATGTGCTCTTATCTTAATGTGAAACATTTCACCAATGTGGTTTGTACCTGGGTTGAAAAAAGGTGCATTATAATCTGGGTTGGAGTGGAGTGCTAGGGTGAAAGCATCATCACATGAAATGACTCCTTTCATCCTCTGTGTCGACTTCAAAAGGAATATTCAATATGTTGGTTTTAATTTAATTTCAGTAATGAAGGAAAGGTACATGTTTTCATGCATTTTTTATTTTATTTTTTCTCTTTGTGGAGGTGGTGTAAAATATTTCTGTTCTATACATGTATATACAAACAATATATCTGAAAAGCACTTTCATTTTTTAATAACTTGAAATAGCTCTGAATCTGACTTAAGTATACCTTAATTGTGAATATGTTGGTCATTTTTAAGTTAAATATCTCTTAGCAAATTTGACATGTTTTGCTATTTTCAGCACAATTTTAAGTTTTATCAAATAATGTGGATTTTGTTTTCCAGAATCATTGTAACTGGCCTGTAGGACATGGTGAAAGATATACACATTTATGTCCTTCAAGGTTAATCGATGGTATATGATCCATTTTATGAATGTTAGCAGAATATCTTTAAGGTAACATTGGCAAAAAACTAAACAAACAAAATGTATCTAATGAATGAATTATACAAACTTGGGCTTTATTCATTATGGCAGATAAGACATGAATAGCTTAAAAAAATCAAGAAAAGGATTACTGTGATATCAAGTATGCCCTCTGCAAAGTATTTTAAAGAATAAGCTTAAAATTAAGAGTGACTCAGCAGTGACAGTCACCGAAAAATGGCCTACTTGTATTTTTGTTTTTGCACATCTCTCTTGATTTTCCAGTTAGTTATAACGTCTATTTTTATGTCACTTTGCCAGTGATTACTTGCACCTTAATTACTGTGTACCTAAAAGAGAAGAAACAGTGAAATACTGTATATTGTAATGTACGATTCCTACTGTTAGAAAATGTAACACTCTGTGCAGTAATCGGTCGAATAAATATGTTGTGATAATGGCACATTCTGTAGTACCACAAGTAAGTAGTTCACGTGAATTCAAACTTATTTTCCTTCAGAAACCAATTTTCCTTATAGCTTCACTGCACCATACTCTACAATATTGATAACAAAAAACTATTTGTAAACCATGTGTAAAATATTTCAGTTTTTGCTGTTCTGTCTGATTTTGTTAATTTGATTATTATAAATGCACCGAGGGCTAAGGGGGGGATCTCTCATAGAGAGCAGCAGTGGCTGTGTTGTACCTTTAATTTCATATGTGTTTTGTTGATTGGCAAAACCAGTTGACAAATACCTCCTGCTATCTGATTTCCAGTCATATAAAAAGAAACATGTAGCCAGTAGCCATTGCTTACACTTTGAGCTCTGTTCTAGTATTCTTTTTAATCTTCCCAGTTTCTTCTGAACCAAACCTTTGCCTTAATTTTCTGGACTTTAATATTAGTTTACACAACAATATCCTCATCACAAAAATGTATTTATTTAAACATGCCCAGTAGAGATTAGCAATCTGTTGTGTGTGTGGATTAGCCGGGCAAGGTAATATTGGCCAACGTGAACAAACAACAGCTTGTTAAATACATTTTTTCTCTTTTGTTTTTTTTTCCTTTTTTTTTTTTTTTAACAAATATTAGTATCTGTCAGGACTAGCAGGCATACAAAAATAAATACATTTTGTGGGGGCACACTTTTGAGTCTCCTGAATTTAATAGGCAACAAATGAAACAATAAGAGGTGTTAGAAAAATATAACAGCTCCAAATACTAATTTGAAAAAAGAGCTGAGAGTACAATATGATTTTTTTCCCCAAAAAAAGATGAAAAAGCAAGAAAAAAGTAATTGTTATAGAAAAAAACAGCAAACATGATTCAGAACCTAGTGAAACTTTTTTTTTTCCAGACAAAACCTGAATTTTAGAACAACTGAGTTAGAGCTGAATATCTTATCATGCTTCCCGACTGCTTTTTATAGATGGGGGAAGTGGCTGCTGTGATGGAACAGAGAAACTCACATTGCCACACTACGCATCACAGCCATCTTGGATACCTGGACATGGAAAATCTGCTAGTGAAGCAATACACAATGGAAAAGATGGAAAATAATTCATAAAAGGCATACAATTGAGCTTATCTGGCTATAAAACCCAACAGAATCATTTGGTTTAATTTTCTGATTAGTCATTTGAGTTTGAGCTTTACGTAATGGGTCTCTAATAAACAGTAAATTTCTGATTAGTAGGTACCAGTATGAATGATCAAGCATTAAACAGTAAATGTCATTTTCAAAAGCCCTTTTTTACATATCAAGTAATTTGGCTGAAACCGAGATGAATGAATATCGTAACCCCCGTCAATGATACTTGCAGAAAGCTAGAAAGCCCCCTCCCAAATCCTATTAAATGTAGGACTATTAGGTAAAAACTGACTGCAAAAAAACACACGCAGTCACTGTAACCTCAAGGACTGAACTTGCTCATCCATGCTATACAGTATGTAATGAAATGTATACAGCCATCATAAAAACAACAGGAATTTGTTGTGCTTCATATTTAGCACCTGAGAAACTTACGTAAAGTTAAAAAGAAAGATTGTTAAATATGTTCAAAGTCAAGTCAAAGGAATGTAAAATATTGTATATTTTTTCTTTTTCTGAATATATTTTTTTCTAGTCTGAATTTTAAACAAAATTTAGCAAATATGGGTATATTATGTAGATGCACATTCAAAGTAGTTTGTGGAGATTTAGCCAAGTCTTTACAACTGGCAATGTAAAATGGCACCTTCCCTCTTTACACAGAAAATGATGTTGTACTGTATTTCAGCTTTACTCTTCTTTTGGTATTGTTATTATGCTCTGGCTCAAGGTTGCAGGTGCTTGAAAGCAGAGTTTCCACATGTGATTCCTGGATTCTGGCCTGGACGTCTTATTTAAAAGAACAGATTAGAATCAGTCTTCTGTAGTTCAATTGCTAGCATTCCTGGAATCACAGATCTTTCACTTACCAGGCCCCTTTGCTTTGTTCTCTTAAGTCTTTTGTTACTCATTTGTCAGAGTTTTCAGCCCAGCCTGTGATTTTGCCTCACTTCTTTATAAACTTCTATTTTGATCCAAAGATTCCAGAAGCTTCTAAAAGTACAAGTCCGCCATCCTGTTAAAACAAAACCAGGAGGTTGTCTTCAACAAGAAGAGTTCAATTTGGTGTGCAGTAACAGTAACCCTTGTATATTACAAAAATGGTGGATAAATTTACTTTTTGGAGTGCTACAGCTGTAGGTTTGAATCCTGTAAAGAACTAAGGTCATGATTTTGGTTTTATTTATTTACTTAATTATTTTTAGTTCAAAAATGTTTAGTAATATTTGCAGTCTGTATAAGCTATGTCATAAATAATAAATAAATCTGTAATTTCTTCCATCAGAACAAAATATCAAAGTAAAGGCAACTTTCAAAATAAAATATCAAAATTGTCTTACTGTGAATAAGTATGGACTTCTGTGCCAATTAGTTTGGGCTCCTCCTTGTGCCCCATGCCCCGGGATATCCTCTGTATCCTTTTGGCTCTGTAATAGAAAAAGCAAGTAAAAAATATGAATGAATGGATGAACGAATAAACGTAGGAAATGTGCCATAAACGTTTTAAGTTTCAGGACACTTCCTGTAAATTGCATTTCATTTTACAAGAGTTGACTTTCTCCTGTTTTTGGGTGTGTACTTGAGCCTGTGCATAATTTTTGTTGCACAGATTATCAAATATTGGCTGATTTTCAGTCTGTCAAAAATATATATACAGACCAGCAGTTTCTGTAAGCTGTATCAACATTAAACAGCTCAACCCTAACCTTTACAGTAGAGCCTGCTCTAGGTCCTATCATTACATTCAAAACAGAAATGGCATGGTCAAGGTTATTAAAAAGGAATGGTATTATGAATTTGTAGAAAATAAAACTCACATAGGAAGCTATTGTTAGATTATTAGATAAAAAACAAAATATTAATTTTATTTCCCCTTAATTGAACAAATAAAAGTGTTCTTTGCAATATAACATCATTTCCATTTTGATATTTTTTTCTCAGGAACACGCAGATAAACATACAGTATGGGAAGTGAAATGTAGTAATTAATCATCCATGTTTATAATTAGTGCCATTTTTGGTTCATTCAGATTTGATTGATGCTGATCCCACTAGAAGTTGCTGAAGTATACCATATTAGTATATTATATGCAGGTTAGGTGGACTGATGATGCTAAATTGGCCTCTGATGTGTGTGTGTGTGTGTGTGTGTGTATGTGTTCACCCTACGATAACAGATAAGCTCCAATTTCCTAACTTTGAGCTGGATAAGCGGGTATAGAAAATGGAGGGAGGGACAGAACTATAAGAATATTAATAATCTGTAATGGTGTAGCAGGTGTGATGTATGTACTTATAAACTGAGAACGCAGAATATGCAAACTACATACAGGAAGTGCCAGGGGCCAAGAATTGAGCCAAGCACCTTGAACCTATAAGACAGTAATGCCAACCACTACACCAACTATTATTATTATTATAATACACAAGAGCAAGGCTGAATAAAGGAGGACAAGTTTTGGATGGGACTGAATGTTGATCTCCCACTAATATCAATGTAAACTCAATATTTTCGGACTGATGATCAAAAATATAGCAACTTAAGAATTGCACTACACATTTCAATACAGGTGTATGCATCAGAGATGAATCCACTTGCATTTATGATAAGGGCACTGAACATGCTATTGAGCTCATGTAACATTTACTTTCAGTACGTTTAGAGGGAAGTGTAACACCATATCCAAGAACCCTCTTCACAGAGTTGTGTTGAAATATTTTCTTTACTTCTGAAACAGCTTTTTTACATGTATTGAAATCATTAATATTAAATATTAGCACCCTAGAAATAAAAGAAGCAAAATACATTCGGCAATACATGTCAGGTTGCAATCATGCGTGATCTGTCCCTTCTGTTCTGACAATGACTAGACATACACAATAGTTTGTCACACATTGCCACTGCCCCACTCACACTCTGCATAACTAACTTGTAAACTAGACAGTTAATAATCATACAGTATTCTCATTCTTCATGCTTAGCAATCCAAAAAAGAGCATCACTGGATAAAGTGATTGTTGAAATGTTTGAAAATACTGTACTCCTAACATTAAATACAAATAATTTAGCTTTCTACATTTTGATGTAGTTGCACTTCCATTTGCAAGCCCAGATCAATGAACATATTTGCAAAAATAATTGAAAATCATACACAAAATATCACAGCACTCACAAAACATGAAATAAAATGCAGCTCTTCCAGTGAAGTGCATACAACCCATATATTTCTTAAATTATATTTTAAATATTAATAAATACTGGCACACTGCCCGGGGTTTGTTTCCTGCCTTGCACCCTGTGTTGGCTGGGATTGGCTCCAGCAGACCCCCGTGACCCTGTAGTTAGGATATAGCAGGTTGGATAATGGATGGATGGATATTAATAAATACATTTATAGTATTTATTATAGTAGTGGCTTTTTACTCAAAAATCATAAATGTGCATATTTATTATAATAATTGTTTTTTATATTTTCCTAACCTTCAAATTTCCCCAAACTTTTTATAAAGTTTAACCAATTATTGGAAGTACCATTTTACACATTTAATATTCACATAATGTCAACAGTGATACTGTTGTGACAATATTGAAATGCATTTATTTTAGTTATTCCATGTGAAATCACAAATTCCTTATAATAATGATGTCATACATAAACAATTATTTTAAGTTACTGCTGCCTTTAAATGATTGCTGCCATTAAACATTAGAATATCAGAAAAATTTTGAGAACAAGCCATTCAGCCCAACAAAGCTCGCCAGTCCTATCCACTTAATTCCTCCAAAATAACATTAAGTCGAGTTGTGAAGGTCCCTAAAGTCCTATTGTCTACCACACTACTTGACCACTTATTCATTGTATCTGTAGTTCTCTGTGTAAAGAAAAACTACTTAATGTTTATGTGAAATTTACCCTTAACAGGTTTCTAACTGTGTCTCTGTGTTCTTGATGAACTCATTTGAAAGTCACAGTCTCGATCCACTGGGCTAATTCCCTTCATAATTTTAAACACTTCAATCATGTCACCTTTTAATCTTCTTTTGCTTAAACTCTTTTAATCTTTCCTCATAACTCATCCCCTGTAGCCCTGGAATCAGCCCTGTCACTCTTCTCTGGATGTATCAGTCAAAATGTGCTTGATCAGGATCTTTACTGTACTTGTGCAGGATCGCTACTGATTATTTGGAGCTCGTCATCTAAACTATGTTAATGATACCTGATATAAGCTACTGCACTGTCATTGGTATGTGTGCCCATCATTTACGTTGTAGATAAAAGCAAAATGTTTTTCTACACTATGTTTTTTAAATCTTACAGATGCCATGATACATTAAGACAATTATGTGTGTGTATGTGTGTCTTTGTTTTGTTTTTATTAATGAACCATATTCCTTACCTGCATGACAAGAATCATACGCCAGGCTTGTTCTTTCCTTCTCCATCGTTATTGGTACCAACCTTGGCTTGTCAATTTTCTGAATTGGCAAAAAAGAAAGAAGTGAATACAGATAGCTGTGTATTACTTTGCTACTTTGCCTCAGTTTACCTTCTCTGGCTATCAAGTCAAGCTTAATTTTTAAACTAAATTTTGTTGATTTTGTTTTGAAAAGATTTATAAATTAAGTACGGTGGACCTACATATTTTGGTCCTTCTTTTCTTCTTACATGAATATATTCCAGGAATAGATGACCAAATAAAGAGTTCTGACCATTTTTTTTCCAAAGTTACAGAAAATGTACAATAGCAGAGAATATGAGATGTTGCCAGTCAACTGCCCACAGTTTGGCTCCCAGGTACCTCTCTGTATTGTCATAGTCTGAATTTTGTATCCAAATGTATGTGGTACAATATAAGATAGAAGAGTCCCCAATCACAATGCTCTTTGTTACACTTAAGACACATTTCTTCTACTCAACCTGAATATTTATGAAATAGTGCTGCTCTGTTGATTAGAACATATTTAACAACTCTATTAAGAGGCAGTCGTAGTTAAAATTTTAGCATATCTCAATGATGATACATACCAGTGGAAGGAGACGTTAACTGCATATTACAAATGTTCCACTAGCCTGCAAAGGCTTGTTAAATGAGGCATCTTTGATGGTGTCAGTTGTAGTTGAATCCTGATTTGCCTGTTATATGATTTTACATACCACCAATTATATAAATACATTATTAAATAAATGAATTTAAATATAAAATCAGTAAATTTACACCGTTGCAGTAAAGCTATAAAATATTAGCACTCTCAGAAAGAATGTGCAAAATTGAGAAATCTCTTAAATCACCATGTTTTGCAATTCATAACTCTCAATGCCTTCACTTTGAGCTAAAGCCCAAAACAACAAAAAAAAAAACAAAATATTTCCTTCTTTTCCGTTAGTAGTTTTTGCACAAACTCTGCACCTGATCACACATTAGCCTACTCTTTGCTTCTTGGTTTTGCTTGTTTCAAGTAATAATTGTTGTTCTTCTGATGATGTCTGTCTGTGTTGCAGCCACTTGCCTGACCACATAACATTCACATGTCACCCCATGCTGCTCTAATTAACACTGATAATGGAATTATAATAGGCTCCTTCAGCAAGGAGGTATCAACTACTCAATAGTTGGTAGGAAGAAGATTTCAGCTTAGGACACAGTCATGGTTGTGCTCAAACCACAAAGTGACAAGAAAAGACCAGGTTTATGCTGTGCTACTGCTAGACACCCTACAATGGGACCCATGCGCAGACCTCACAAGTTCCAGCCATTTTACAAACAGAAAAACAAAGTGGCTTCACTTGATGAAAATGAAGAAGTGTTCAGTTAACCATCTGGGTCACATTAGCTACTTAATGTGGAGTGTTGACACTGCTGCATCTCTTGCAACAAGCAATCTGTTTATTAGAACATTAGAAAAAAATATGTCGAGAATAGGCCATTCAACCCAACAAGCGTATCCATCCTTTTCATACAGATTGTCTAACATAACATCAAGTTAATGTTTGAAGGTCCTTGCCACTTAGTAATTTATTTCATGTGTTTATGATACTATGTGTGGAAAAATCTTCGTAACATTTTTGTGATTTCTGCCATTAACAATTTTCCAACCATGTTCATGTGTTCCTGTAGCAGAGTTTATTTTAAGTAACAACTGAGGTCTGCTGTACTAATTCCTTTCATAATTTTAAACACTTTGATCATGTCCACTCTAACTTTTATTTTTCTTAAACTGAAAAGAACTCCTTCAGTCTATCCTCATGGTTCATTCCTTTTAGTCTCAGAATCAGTCTTTTTGCTCTTCTCTGAACTTTCTCTAGTGCTGCTATTGATTTTTTGTAATATGGAGACCAAAACTGAACACTTGTGTATGTACCCTGCTTGACAGTGTTGCTCAAATAATGTGAGTTATTCTGTTAAGCTAATAAATGTTTGCATTATCTATTATGGCACACTGGCGGCTAAAGGTGGTTATAACACTATTGGCATCAGCAGTCAGCAGTTGACTTTGATAAATAAGGTCTCATGTTACTGTCACCATATTAATTGTTTCTTTAATAGTCTTAAACTGTAAAAGCTGACAGAGACTTGATTAAACACCATACATAAGCATGTATTCCAACATAGACATTTCTCTAATACACAATATTAAATATAACAGTTAAGGATAGTCGCACAGTTTTTATGACATTATTACATTTGGGATTTTTGCTGCTGTAAATAAAACTGGAGAAAAATAAATATAGGGCTCAGACATTAGCTAAACGAATGAGCTTGATGGACTGGGTTTCCTCTCATTTGTTAAGCATAAGATCTTTTTCTATATCAATATGTGGGTTCCAGCTGTGATACATAAGCTCACTATGTACACAAATTTTATGACCATTGCCTTGAATTCACATTCATTTGGTAATATTTTAAAACCACCATGGGCGGCACAGTGGCGCAGTGGGTAGCGCTGCTGCCTCGCAGTTAGGAGACTCGGGTTCGCTTCCCGGGTCCTCTCTGCGTGGAGTTTGCATGTTCTCCCCGTGTCTGCGTGGGTTTCCTCCCACAGTCCAAAGACATGCAGGTTAGGTGGATTGGCGATATTAAATTGTCGTGTGTGTGTGGGCTGGCGTCCTGCCCGGGGTTTGTTTCCTGCCTTATGCCCTGTGTTGGCTGGGATTGGCTCCCGCAGACCCCCGTGACCCTGTAGTTAGGATATAGTGGGTTGGATAATGGATGGATGGATTAAAACCACCATGAAATACAAGGAGCCTTTCTTCTAGCTTTGTTTATCTGTCACATTAAATTTCTGACTTTAATATTTAATCACCCTTTGAGAGAGCTCTTTGCCATTGGCATACAATGTTTTAGTATACTAATATCATTAGCCACAAATTATTTTCGGTTTCATAGTCAGTTATATGATGTGAAACAGCAATGGGCCCAGTTTTGAAGCATTGCTTAGTAATATGTCTACCCACTGTGTGAACTGGAGGGGATCTGCTTAGTAGACCCGGGACTTAAATGAAGCCAAGGAGGAGGCCGAATATTTTAAAACAAAAGGATCTGTTATAGCAAAGTAAAACACAAAGAAGAACAATGAAAAAGTTTGGTCTTTACTACTACTGCCTTTTGTTTTTCTTGACACATTATTGTAAGTCTTGTTTCATACTGCGTTTCATGTCCTTCTTTTTCCATACTGCAACTTTAATGTTGGTGGAGCAGTACAGGACTCAGCCTTATCCAACCTGTTGACATGCTAATGTAAAAGAGAACAGATTAATAAAGAAATACAAATATTTCATTGGGTGTTTGGATCACATCTAAATGTCAAATTACTTAAAACTCACTGAATTTATTTTTCACAGGGTGCTATATTGTGGTGCATGGTATCATATTGTGCATTTATTTTGATCACAATACAGTAAATAAATGTGCAGTACAAACGGGTTCTAAAGGAATATAGACTTGAATTGATGGTGCTGCTGTTTTCAGATATTTCAGGCAAATCCCTGATTCCAAGCACTGGTCATATTCAGCAGTTTGATCTTTCATTATTCAACAACTCTTTTATTTTAGATATGAACAGAGCAGTGGCTAAATGTCATAATGAAAATAAACAGAATTCAAAAGTAGTTTCTTTTTTATAATGAATGTACATTAGTGGTAGCGCTGCTGCCTCGCAGTTAGGAGACCCGGGTTCGCTTCCTAGGTCCTCCCTGCGTGGAGTTTGCATGTTCTCCCCATGTTTGCGTGGGTTTCCTCCGGGTGCTCCGGTTTCCTCCCACAGTCCAAAGACATGTAGGTTAGGTGCATTGGCGATTCTAAATTGTCCCTAGTGTGTGCTTGGTGTGTGTGTGTGTGTATGTGTGTGCCCTTGGGTGGGCTGGCACCCTGCCCGGGGTTTGTTTCCTGCCTTGTGCCCTGTGTTGGCTGGGATTGGCTCCAGCAGACCCCCATGACCCTGTAGTTAGGATATAGTGGGTTGGATAATGGATGGATGGATGTACATTATAGAAAAGCATGATCAGAAAGTGAATGGATGTTTACATCAATGAATGTATATCACCAGTCAAGTTTCCTGATACATTTTTCAATCAAAGAACTGAACTGAAACAGTTCCAGTTATGAGGTTTATTTTAATTTGTTTTAAAAACCCAAATTTTGATCTTTTGTCAATAGGTTTTTGGATACATTAAGAAATCTGTATCAAATTTGTTAACAGGCTTTAGGATACTTCACGAAATCTACAGTATATCCTATCTACAGGAAATCTACTTTGTTCATTCCAAACTTTTATTTATATATCGTAAGAAAGGAGTGCAATACAAAAAAGGTTTTGGGGAACATCAGTGACCCCGTATAATGAAAACAAATAAAAATGAATTCTTCTTTTTACAAAGATGCTGATAATGACTTTTCGGACACGAGTCCAATATAGAACTTAGTATATATGGCCGAACTTCCAGTCATATGATTTAGCAGTGAAGTGGCTGTCAGCCTTCTGCTCTACAGTAGGAGGAAAAGAGAAGGCATTAGAACACAGCGCCACCCCCTGGTCTGGATGGTAACCACCATCACTTGAATCTTAACCTAAGCTGAATCCCAGTGCACACGAGTGATAATAGAGCACCTCTTAAGTTTAATTTGAGGGAAGGCATCCATTAAGTGCCTCTTATGAGGAATTTAATGGACCTCAACACATTTTTCTTATATCTTACTAAAGCCTGGCACAGTTACAGAGTGGTCAGCACTGCTGCCTCATTGTTCCACTGTTCTGTGTTCGAATTACACATTCAGTTGCTGTCCGTATGGAGTTTGCACTCCCCCCCATGTCTGCCTGGCCTTTCCACTGGGTGCCATGCTTTCGCTCACTCTTCTTTACCCAAAGATGCAGTGTGTTAGGTTAAATGGGGTTAAGTGGTATTATGCTGTGTGGTAGACTAATGCCCTATCCAGAGCAGTTATTGCCTGCCATCTAGTGCTGCCAATATAGATTCTGGCTCATACCACACTGAATTTAGATTAAATGGTTTTGAGAATGTTAGTTTATGTCATATTGCAATATTGTAGAATATTCTGCAGTCAAAAAGTGGCAGCCAGTTCTGAAATATGACTTCATATATTCTGATAAAATTTACATTGGTGTTTTTCATTATTTATGACAACTGCAGTATAAGCTATTTATTTAGGTTAGCAAAAATGACTGGCAAGGTAAATGTATTACGATTTTCTGAGCAGTTGACAAATATAATGTTTGTAAACTTTTGGCTAGTGCACATTTCCCAGTGTACTTGTCACTACTAGACAATTTGAGTATGCATGCTAGACTCATGTACTAATGAGAATGAGAACATTGCCTGCAACACTAAAATTAAAGAATCGTGTGTCAAAAGTAAAAATAAACAAGATTTTCTGGTTATAGCAGTTCAGATGCTGAAAGGAAAACTCAATAACGAAAATATGCAATGCAAATGTTAAAGCCTTCCCTGCTATTTGTGACTTTGAAAAATGAATGCTCCCAGCTTCTGATAAAGAACTACCAATGCTGCAAATTGCTATTTGGCATTTCCCAGTTTTACACTGACCTGCATTAACTACAAAAGTCCAGTTGGTCCTACAGTTTCTCCCAGTGTTGAATAACCATGAATACCATCCAATTTCCTGTTCACATTTCAATTAAAAAGACTGAATTGTGGGCATCCTTTCATTTTATTGTAAATGTTCTATAAATGCTTGTACATAGTAACTTGTATGATAAATGTGACAAATACATGTGTTCATATATTCTCATTTTTCTACATTTTTTCTCTAACTAAAGCTAATTTTCCCCTGGGACTGCCTCAAGCCCATTTTCCAATAGTTGTCTTTATTTTTGTTAACTGCACAACTTATTGCAAACACATTGTATTAATTAGAGACAACAGAGAGGTTCAAATTGTATTCTTCAGCTACTCTTTCTATGGGATTTATCATCTCCAAAATTACAAGAATACATTCAGCCAGAGGTACATTTGTAGACCAATTTATGACATTGGTGCATTGTATCTGTTGCCATTTGACAGCCCTTCTTTTAAACAAATAAATTATCCACTGGTTTACAAGACCTGTCTGAGATGACTCTCCTCCTGTGTTTGAGCATAAAGAGTTAACAATGGGGCTAATATTTAATCTAGTGGTTTAGTAATGCAGGAAATAAAAGTGCAAGTACCAAAGCAGTTTCACTTGAAAAAAAGTTCATATGTAGCCCCAGTAAATAAAGTAAATGTTCTTAATGGTTATTTTTTATGACCAAGTGTGACATAAGCTATATCTGGCTGAGCCATTAGTGCAGTGATATCTTGACAATGCCTAGTCTCACTAAATATTAAAAAAAATCACTCACATATTTTGTATTCTTGTAAAGATACAGAACCAATCTTCAAGTCAATAATGAACCAATACTAGTGTTATAATTACTTACTTTAAATGAATGCATTTTATAAAGTAGCTGATATATTCAGACAGCAGAATCCAGCACTTTAACTACGCTGCACTCCCTTTGCTTGATGCGACACACGCCACCCTGCAGTGTCTTTCAGAAGTCTTCATTCTAACGTATTGTGGTCAAGCATAGGTTTACCAGTTTTGTAAACTGTGATGACCGAATGGACAGCCTTAGCAAGTGTGAGATAACTCTTTTTTAATTTGATATAAATAAAATGAAAATTTAAATGATATTGAAAGCCATTGATGGCTGAGCCTAATGAAGCTCAGAAGGTGCTGTCATTGTGTGAAAGACAAATGAAATGATTACTTGATAACCAATTTTCATTTAATCAATCTATTACTAGAAATTAGTGGGACCTACAGGGATGTGCTGCAGATGTCTTTGGTCAAGCTTTTCTGTAGTAGTAGGGTGTTGTACTGTGTTAGCCAGAATGGATGCATTGAGGTCAAGCAAAATGATACCTTTTATTGGCTAACTGAACAGTTTACAAGATGCCTAAAGAAGCTGGCATATTGTAATCTGTTCAGTTAGGCAATCAAAAGGCGTCAACCTTTTCTGAAAAGAGCGGCTGCATTTAGTACATTGGCCACTGCTCAGTTCATGAATAACTGGGCATCTATCAAGGAGAGTACAACTCTCTCCAGTAACTGCTGAATCAGGGATGCTTGTAAATTTCTTTTAAATATTAGCTAATTATTTTTCATTAATCTTTCAGGGAGTTTTGTATTTTTCTTATATGATACAATTGTGTGATCACACACTGTCTTGTAAGATTACAAACAAAATGTGTACAATTAAAATATATTTGATGGTTAACATAACATTCATGTAAATATTGTGCATTTTTTTCTGGGATCTGTTCTGTATTTAAACCAACATAGCTAGCAACAAGTGACTTAATTAGACAAAGTGAGTAACCATTCCCTCAATTGAAGCTGTTCTTGTCCAGAAAAATTACAAAGGTTTGCTGTCTTACCACCGAGATACTTGAAAATTGCACCTGTTTACTGTAAGTTGCAGCGAATGAGTCACAAATTCCGTAGATTTAATATACAATACATTTGGAAATACATGCCTAGGGGGTTCTTGTAATGAAACTCTTGGAAATGTACATTAGAAGGGCAAAGTAAATTTTTTTTTTCCCTTGATGAATGACAGTTGTATTTCTGTGAGGTCTGCATTGTCCTGTTGTGTAGTCAGCGATTAACATGTTTTCAAAAGAATTGGGATAAAAATTAAATGTACATTTAATTTAATGTAATGTTAGTGATATTTTAGTTTTGAAGACATCTTAAAAGAAAAAAAAAATAAAAGATTGTCCTGTTCCAAATGTTGCCTACATTAAGCCTTTGTAGGTGATTTTAAAAATAAATCTCTATATATTTATATTTTGCACTTGGACTGTTTTGGTTGTGGTTTTCTTATCATGATCATTCTTGTATTCTGCTGTCAGTTCAAGTAACTGCATTTTACAGTAGAAGCAAGGAACACAACAACATTTGGCAAGGTTTTGTCAGGCCTGAAATGAAGAGAGCTTCCTTAGTTTGGAGCTTGGAGCTCTCACAGTGCCTGGTATCTCCTACACTCTCTGTTTCTGTGTTTAGGCTTCCTTGAACAGCTCGCTGACTTGTTTGTCACATTCATTCTTCTGATTGCTCTCTCATGTCTGCACCCATTCCCCTTTTTGATTCTGAGCGTGTTTGTCAGATTCAACTACTGTGAATCTTTTGCAATTTGACATCTTGGTATGTAGCTAACCAGAGGATTTTGTTCAAACACAGATTTCATCTATTTCATCAGTATTACTTGGCATTTGGATCAGATGTGAAGATTACAGCGTAAAACATAAAGCTGCAATATCAACATTTGATGTGCCATCATGTCGGAATAAACCAGAGTAATCCAGAATTAAAGCCCATAAACAATACTGAGATTTGAACATGAAGAAGCCCTTTTGTAGAGATGTTAGAAAAAGACTTCATGTCAAAGCAGCAACAACTGCCAACACTCTTCCTTTTAAGGGACCGAATGTCACATGGAAGGTAATACTTGGCTAGCAGTGTAATGTACAGGGGAACAAAAGCAGGACAAATTTAACTTTACTTACACAATCTGGGTACCTGCAGTGTAACCACAATGCCCAGTGTACTTCCCTACCTGACACCTGGCTTCTTCTTTTCAGTTAGCCTAGGGGATAGACATGAAATTGTAAACAACAAGGTTTTACATTTATATTTATTCACTTAGTAGATGCTTTTATCCAAAACGACTTATAATAACAAGGTTTCAGGCTCATTCCCATCCTGTGACTCACTGTGAGACTCTTAGTGATTTTATAAACATATACTTGACTACATGAGGGTGATGGGAAATTAAAACAATTTGGCAACATAGTGACACTGTTTTGTCTTGGTAGAGTGCTATGTGACTCTACTTTCCCCTTTTGTACTCTTTATTGTGTAGACCAGGGATGTGCAGTAAGGGGAAGCAGGTGAGTAAAAAAACTAATAATGATAACATAAAATAAATTTGTCCACTGGTCTGTGCTATTAATCTGTTTTCTGTATGATTCCAATAACTTTGATCATTTTTATACTCAAAATCGCTGAATTGGCGATTTCTTGTTCAAATACAGGAGAGAAACGTGAGGTGCGGCAGCGATGATCCTCACATCACTTGGATTGCGCTCTCCCTCACACACGGGGTTGATGCCTGCAGTTGGCACATGCCTGTTGCTGTCTCGCTATATGTCGCCAAAATAATGTTGGCAGACACGTTTATTATACACCCTGACTTTCCACAGTCTGGCTGATATCTTTAATGAATGTGTGTGACATATTTAGTCTTGCTGATCGAACATAAAACCGCAGTGAAAAGGCACAAGGTGAGGCAGACAGTACCGTGCCGCCCTGAAGGTGGCGGATGTGAGCCAAACAGGTGCTTGTTACTGCTCTTCTTCTACGCAGAGGCGCCAATAAGTTAGCGATATCAGAAAGTCAGGTACACTGCAGCGGTCCATCCATCCATCCATCCATTATCCAACCCGCTATATCCTAACTACAGGGTAACGGGGGTCTGCTGGAGCCAATCCCAGCCAACACAGGGCGCAAGGCAGGTAACAAACCCCAAGCTGGGCGCACACACACACAATCCCCACACACCAAGTACACACTACGGACAATTTAGGATCGCCAATGCACCTAACCTGCGTGTCTTTGGACTGTGGGAGGAAACCGGAGCACCCGGAGGAAACCAAATGGAAGATTAAGATTTTTAAAACTAAAGGAAAATAAGTAGGACTTTTACAAAAAAGTGACAGAGATTTTCGTGGAGAAGGATAGGTGCATGGACTTTATTTACAAATAAACATAAGACCATAAATGGTTTTCAATTTTATAAAAAAAATGAGATCAGACTAAGAAAAAAAAAACAATCCAATATTTAAAAACTAAATGTTGACCTTAAATAAAATATTCTTTTGTTTTTCTTGTTATCCTTTGGTTGAACAGTCTGTATTAAAATTTATTAAAACCTCAGAATTAAAAGCTTTTAAAAACAAGTAAATATTTCAATTAAGGTCAAAATTGAAATCTGTTTTTTTGTACACCACTCTATACTTTCATTTGTATTGAATGAGTATGAATTGTGGAATTGCAACAGCAAATTTAGAACACATGGATGGTGCAGAGCAAATGCGCTATCTCCACTCTCTCTCACCGCTAGAAGCGTAATGTTCTTTTTTAGCCAAATATGTGTATAAAGAATGCTGATGAGCTGTGGAACATAACCATTAGTCAATGTGCATGTTGCCAATTGAATAGTGAATAAGCTACTCTTTTGGGTTCATATATTTGTAAACCTGACTCTGAAAGAGTCAGTGCCTCACCAGCCATGAACCACACCGCACATCACTGGTGTAGACTTTATCAGAATTCTTCAAATCCCATAGACTGTACTTTTTTTATTACCGTGCCAGAAGATGGAAAACTTACAATTAGGCACCTAATAGGAATTTTAAGATTAGGCACCCAAAGGGGACATTAACATTAGGGACCTATAGGTGACTATGCTCCACCCTTACTAACTTTAAGGTTAGTATTTGAAGTAGGGGTAGGCCAGTACTTGCGCCACGATAATAGAAAAGTACCATATATTGTTCTTTAACACAGGAGTTAAATTACACATTCTAATAATGTATTTTTGGTAATATTCATAAAATAATAATAATTAAGGAGAGTACATGTTAATATTGGCCAATATACAACCTGATAAATGCTAGATGTATAATTTCAGATGGCACACAAACTTGTAGTTACTCAAATGTCTCTGGTCATGTTATCCTTTCTAGTCAGCTTTCTTCAGGACAGGCCACAATCCTGTCTCAATATGGCTGCCGAGATGTGCTTCTCATTGTGTTCGCTTCATGACCATGGTGTATAAAGCGACCAACTTTATACATTTCTGTCCAAATCCTTACGCCAATAGCACTCTGTAGTACAGAATGGCCTCTGATTCAAAACCAATCCCAAACTGCCATACTTCACCCCAATGGGTACAAATAGTGCCTATTCACACCTGCTGTCAAATAGTGGATACCATTTTTTTAACTGAAGCTTGCCAGCTAGATAGTTTTCCGGCCTTCCTGATGGGTACGTTTCATAGAATGTCCTGCACAGAATCCCCATTGCCAAACCGATTTCAGACATCCTCCTAACTCAGCAATATGTTTCACATCCTGAGTTGATCCTAAAGACTCAGTGGTTGGTTAGTTCAACATGAAAGCACACCAAGCCTAATGAAACACTAATATTACAACAGGTATGTCTAGCTTATTATATACAAAAGATCACTCCACCACAGACACTTTAAAAACTTTTAAAAACCATCTGTATAAAATAGAAAAACACAATAAACTCACTAAGCAAATTATTAGGAGCATTATGCTAATACTGAGTAGGGCCTCATTCTGTTCTCAATACAGCCTCAGTTCTTCATGCCATGGATTCCACAAGATATTGGAAATATTACTATGAGACTCTGGTCCATGTTGACATGGTTCCATCATGCAGTTTCTGCTGATTTTGTCAGCAGTTCATTCTATGAATTTCCTGTTCCACCACATCCTGAAGGTGTTCTATTGGACCAGTTTGAGATGATTTTGGCTTTGAGATATGGTACATTATCAAGCTGGAAGTAGCCATTAGAAAATACAGTGATAATTTGTGACCACTTGGTCTGCATCAACACTCGAATTCGCTGTGGCATTCAAATGATGATTGATTGGTATTAATGTGCCCAAAGTGTGCCAAGAAAACATTCTCCACACCATTGCACCACCATCACCAGCCTAGACTGTTGAAACAAGGCAGGTACAGGGCATGTATTCATGCTGTTGGTGCCAAATTCTGATCCTACCATCAGTGTGTCACAGCAGAAATCAAGATTCATCAGACCAGGCTACATTTCTCCTGTCTTCAACTGTCCAATTTTGTGAACCTGTGCCCAATGAAGACTCAGCTTTCTGTTCTCAGCTGACAGAAGTGTAACCGGACCTGGTCTTCTGCTGTTGTAGCCCATCCGCCTCAAGTGTTGGATATGTTGTATATTCTGAGGTGTCCTTTTTTTCTCACCACATTTTTACAGAGTGGTTATCTGAGTTACTGTAGCCTTTCTGTTAGTTTGACTAATTTGGCCATTCATCAATAAGGCTTTTCCATTCACAGAACTGCCACTCACTGGATGTTTTCTCTTTGTTGCACTATTCAGAGTAAACTCTGCAGATACTTATGCATGAAAATTCCAGGAGATCAGCCTTAATGGAAATACTCAAATCAGTCTGTCTGGCACCAACAATCGTGCCATGATTGAAATCACTGATGTCAAATTTTTTCCCTGTTCTGGTGGTAGTTGTGAACATTAACTGATGCTCCTGACCTATATCTGCAGGTTTTTATGCATTGTGGCTCTACCATGTAATTGGCTGATTAGGTAATTGCATGGATAAGCAGGTATACAGGTGATCTGACAGGAAAAAATAATCAATGTTAAGTACTTCTGTCATGTGTTTACTGTGTGAGGAGTCTGGACTTGTGAGTGTCCTGATAAAAAACAAGATCCAGGCCTTTAATGGCCTCTTAGGCGCAGCCATCAGCAGTGTGTCTGTTTGCAGAGAGAGTGTTGACCTTGTTGAGAGGTTTACTTACCTTGGCAGTGACATTCATGTCTCTGGTGACTCTTCCTATGAAGTCAGTAGACGGATTGGGAGAGCATGGGGGGTCATGAGGTCGCTGGAAAGGGATGTGTGGCGCTCCCGATATCTATGCAAAAGGACAAAGGTCCAAGTCGTTAGAGTCCTGGTGCTTTCTTTCTTGCTATATGGTTGTGAGACATGGACGCTATCCAGTTTCCTGAGACAAAGACTGGACTCCTTTGGTACTGTGTCTCTTCGGAGAATCCTTGGGTACTGTTTGTTTGACTTTGTGTTGAATGAGCAATTGTTCACAGAGTCCCGAATGAGGCACATTAGCTGCATTGTGAGGGAACGTCAGTTACAGCACTATGGCCATGTGGTGCGATTCCCCGAGGTTGATCTAGCTTGCAGGATCCTCATTGTTGAGGGCCTGAGTGGCTGGACTAGGCCAAGGGGACGTCCAGTTAAAATACCTGGCTGCGGAAGCTAGATGGCCATTTCCAGAGGGTGGGACTGGACTGCATGTCAGCCTGGGGGGTTGCCAACCAGGATTCAGAGGTGTTTCGTTGTGCAGTGGGTGCAAGAACGTATGCTAGCAGTGCATACTCCCCAACCTAACCTGATCTGGCCTGTAATCTAACATGTCATCTTCAGATATTAAAAACCTATTGCACACAAGATGAACTCAATAAAACAGATTATTAAGATAAGCTGTTTGAATGTGATTGGATTGGTGGTGCAGTTAGTACCAGGAAGCAGCATCCAGTATCCAGTAGTTCACTAAATTAGCCCAGGAGTCCAATGAAAAACACAAGCTGCTTGGAACAAAAACCTGCAGCCACAAGGGGTCCCAAGGACAGAGTTTGGGAAGCACTGGCTTAAGCATTTTTAAGATTGTATCTTTTGGATGTCTTCAGCCATACATAATATAAATCCAACTAAATTCAGCCTTATCCTTAAAATTAAGTCAGAACACAGGTAATGGACACCATCGAAGAAAATTCTGGGAATCCACTGCGAGTGTATTTCATTCTGAATAGGGTAATAGAGCAATTTCTATGGCTGTGGGGTTCCAAGTAACTACACTCAGGACTTTATTGTCCAAACAGAGATTTTCTGGGACAAAACCTACTTTATTCCTGGCATAGTCATTCAAACAAAAGCTCTATAAGAAAATAGTGTGAGATTTTCCATGAAGGCACAAAAATCCTTGCACAGCTTCTAGTGATATGTAGGCCTCCCTCATCTTTGCTAAGGGTGGTGTTAATGCCTATCATCAGAAAGGCAATGAGGATAGCTGGGTTCCATTACAGAGCAGCAAGAAGAAACACAACAGCTCAGATCAGTTTTGGCAAAATGTACCATGGTGATGTTGAAGAGTTCTGGAATAATGTTCTATGGACTGCAGAGTCCGAGCTGAAAAGTTTGACTGGCATTGGATCTTTGTATGTGAAGAAAATATAATACTGTATTTCACCAAAAACGCCTCATACCATTCTGCAGTTATCAAACATGGTGGCAGGAGTGCTATTGTTATTAAAAGCTATGCAATAAAGAAAAGGACTGGGGAAATAAATGGGAATAATAGCCAATGTGAAAGTTGAAACCAGAAGATCAAAAAGCACCTAGCATCTAAGCCCTGAAAGATACCCAGTAAACTTACAAAGCCAGAAAGATGAAAATGACTGAACATTTTAAACACACACATACACTTTTGGATATTTTTTTTTTGAAGAATCTGCAAACTTGGATAAGGAACTGACCACGGGGGACAAACTTCATACCTCTTGACTCCTGTTGCCACAAAGTTCATAACCTCTGACGCTGGGACTCCCATGCTAAAAATGGCATCGCAGGAAAACAAGAATAAATATACCACATTATCAAACAGCCATCACAATGAACTTAAGCGAAAGTTTTCAAGAACCCATGCTGAAATAAGCACAGAAAATAACCATTCATAACAATTATAGCTTAGAGATGCTCTGCGGCATCAGGACTTGTGCAACTTACCATCTGTAAGAAATCACAAATTCAACTTTGTGTTGGATTCTTCCTCATAACAATGCCAAGCTATTCATCCATGAGATAAAGCACAGCTGAATACAACAACACTATGATCTGAAACACACAAGAAAGTCCACATCAGAATAATAGAAGCTCAAAAGTGGATTTTTAAAATTACTTACTTAAACACAATGAAATCTCATTAGGCTTTCGTAGTGGAACCTGAAGCAAATCATTTATGAACAAAACATTTACATTACAACATAATCAAGGTCAACATAATCAAGTAAACATTGGTCTGGGGGAGTCTTTGAGAACAGGACAAAGTTACAAAATTGATCTTCACAAGTGTTAGTTAAACTTTTCAGGTTACAAAAAATTATCAGCTTTAACTGTAAGGGAGAAATTCACCAAACAAGAGAGTCTTCAAATGCTGCTTAAACACCTTGAGGGAGTCAGAATTCGAAATGCAGGTGGGCAGCTTATTCCACCAGCTAGGAGCTACACATGAAAAGACTGAGATTTAATACCCTGCAGGGGAGACATCACCAGACACTGTTCGTCAACAGACCTGAGTGGGCAAATAGGAGCACAAGAGGTAGGACTCAAACCACCTGAGGGCAGTCCCCGTGATGCCAAGGTCTGAGAGGGTGGCAAGTATGATCTGGTCAGGTGGACAGTCCCAGTGATGCCAAGGTCAGGGAGAGTGGTAAAGAGGATCTGGTGGTTGACAGTGCTGAAGTCAGAGGAGAGATATGGCACTGAGATTAAGCAGCTCTGAAAGGATGTATAGGCATAGAGTCCTCCATAGTGCTTGAGAGAAGTATCAATAAGTACAGGAAACCTGGTTGTGACTATAGTATTGCTGTCAAAGATTCCATAACCACTTATTTATCCTTAAGGGGCAGAGGCTTTTTTTCAAACAAGGCACTGGATTTCGCATATTTTGCTGTGTCATTTTCTACCTACTTAATCCAGCCAAGGGTCATTAGGGGGGGGTTTAGGGGGCTAGAGCTTATCCCAGCCAGCATAGGGTACAAGACAGGAATAAACCCTGGACCGGACATCAATCCATTACAGGGCAAATGCACACAAACACCCAAATACACACACACAAACACTAGGGCCAATTTAGCGTCTTCAAGTCACCTAACCTGCATGTCTTTGGACGGTGGGAGGAAACAGAAGCACCTGGAGGAAATCCACAGAGACACAGGGAGAACATGCAAACTCCACTCAGGGACACGAACCCTGGTCTCCTTGCTGTAGGGCAGCAGCACTACCACTGTGCCACCGTGCCACCCTTAACATAATTTTGTTTAGTGAATATGAATACCTCAGTTATGTTCTGTTTCGCAAGAGCCTCTTTTATCTATTTTAAGAAATTAAATAACTGTAAATGTAAGATAAATAAATACTGATATCTTAGTGGTACACTAAGATGCACCATCAATGTGATATCCAGCTCAAGCTGCTCATCCTGCATGATAACCGCAATACTTATTTCCTTATGTATTTTTTAAGTTTTTAGCTACATTGGTTACCTATAATATCACCATCATGATTGTGTGCCTCCCCTTTCACCTTAGAAGATGGAATAATGGCACAAATAAACCATTGATCCTCAACTGACTTCAGCAACCTAAAGCACGATGGAATATCAATAAACCTTCAGCCTTTTAGTTCATATTTCCCTTGCTTAGCAGAATGGCCTAACTGATCAAAATGCTTTTTGACTCCTATTTCTGCCACTAGTTGATTATATTCTCATTCCTGTCAGGATATGAGCCCAGGTGCTTCTTAACACCAAACAGGAGGGAGTTCCGGAAACTACTCAGTCTTGTACTAAGGCCACTCATACAACCCTCCCCTAACACCTAGAGAGTACACACAGTGTGTTAACCCACAAAGTCAAAGTGTGTCAAAGGATTTATCAGTTAAACTATTCACAAAAGCCTGTGACTTTGAATCTACTACCCACACATGGAAAAATGATAAATCCAATTAAAGCTGATTTCATCTGAACAAGTAGCTGATAGACAAACATGTTACAGCTGCTCACTATCATTCTTGAGCTGAATAAAAACTGTACTAAAAGCATTTAGACTTCTTAAAGGGGAACTTATTTTCTGAATTGTCAGTAATATTTCAAGTGCTGGTGAAAAGTGGCCAGCAATGTTATCTTTGTGGAATATTCAGACCCGGACACAAACAGGCAGACACAGAATGTCTCAAAGCACACACGTTTTATTGTGTAACACACAATAACACCCCAAACTGTGCACCAACCACCAAGAGTACAGTCCTTTTAGACTCCTTTCTTTCTCTCTCTGTCGCCTCCACTCCTTTCTTCCAAGCTCTGTCCACTTCCACCCGACTCTGGCTCCTGAGTGGAGTGAGGCAGCCTCTTTTATACAGCACCTGGCAGTGATCCAGGCGCTCGCCAATTAACATCCAGCAGCACTTCCGGGCGTGGGGGAAGTGCTGCGGACCACAGTTCTGGAGCTGCCCAGGCATCCCCTGGTGGTGGCCACGTTGCTCCACAGGGTTGAGCTCCCCAGGTCCGTGGCCCCGACACAATCCAGGGTGGCTGCCCTCTTCCATTCCAGGGAAAACACTGCCCTTTTCCCAGTCCTTCCCTTCTTGCAGCGTCCCGGTGGGGCAAGGTCCCTGGACATCTGTCACACCTTATAGCTCTACAGCTGCATCAACTTCCATGTACAGAGTTGAGTTTGCACATTCTTATGAGTTTGCATGAGGTCCTTCCCAAATCCTCAAGACAAGCATCTGTAAACTGCTCCTATGTGAGGGTACCCTATGATGGTAGTGTAGTGTAATATCCAAAGTTGGTATCTGCCAGATAGATAGATAGATAGATAGATAGATAGATAGATAGATAGATAGA
>JANRMT010062811.1:4533215-4599351 GCA_026402145.1 Polypterus bichir lapradei | reverse complement strand
TATATATATAGAAAGAGAGAGAGAGAGAGAGGGGTGGCACAGTGGCACAGGGGGTAGTGCTGCTTGGGTTTCCTCCCACAGTCCAAAGACATGCAGGTTAGGTTAACTGGCGATTCTAAATTGACCTTAGCTGTGTGCTTGTTGTATGGGTGTGTGTGCGCCCTGTGGTGGGCTGGGGCCCTGCCCGGGGTTTGTTGGGATTGGCTCCAAAAGACCCCCGTGACCCTATAGTTAGGATATAGCGGGTTGGATAATGGATGGATAGATAGAGAGAGAGGTTGGGGGCATGTCCTGATTTTACAGCTCGTTGCCACACCCACCACACTGGGACCCAAGTGCAGCCATGCAGCAGGTGACACCTCAGCACCACAATGGAACAGTATGCTGAGTTTTTTTTGCGGTGGTTCGAGTGCCAGTCGTAACACCAACCCCCATGTTCTCCCTGTACGTTGGAGTATCTGCTTGCAGAACTGGATGTGGGTTAACTTCATACCCAGGACGGCGCAATTGCAGGTTAAGGGCCTTGCTCAAGGGCCCAACAGAGTAGAGTCACTTCTGACATTTACAGGATTCAAACCGGCAACCTTCGGATTGCTGGGGTAGATCCCTAGCCTCAGAGCCACCACTCCGCCCATAGATAGATAAAGCACAATTATAATAGACTAGCTGTCCCCTGTAGCTCCGCCTGGGTAGTAGTGAAACAAGACAGTGAGGAGAGCCCTGCCCAGCTCCCTACTCCTGATGTCACTCTTCCCCCTTACCTTGGCCTGCAGCCTCTGTCTCGGATTAGCATGAATATATCGCTCCTGCAAGCAAACTATGATTCTCAGCAAGATGAGAGAAGTCGCAAAATCAATGTTCAAGCAAATTATAGAAAAAAACCTGATCTAAATCCATTAAGTACGAGTTCTCTCGTTCACTAGCTAAGCGGAGATAAGGAATGCCCTAAAGCTGCTGCATGAGTGAGAAGGGCCCCTCCCCTTAATCCGCTACATCTCTTTCTGATTTGCACAAATAAATCGGCACCACAAGCGAACTATGATACATAGCGCAATGACAGAAGTCACAAAATCAACCGGAATGTTCAAGTAAATTATAGAAAAAAACGATCTAAATCCATTAAGTCGTTCTCTCGTGAAAAGCAGACAGACATAAAGACAGACAGACGTTGGATTTTGTAGATAGATAGATTGATCGATCGATCGATCGACAGATAGATAGATAGATAGATAGATAGATAGATAGATAGATAGATAGATAGATAGATACGAGGGCACTATTATAATAGATAGTGTCACTTCTGTCATTCATGGGATTCAAACCAGCAACCTTCCAATTGCCACCACTCTACCCACCAAGTATATATAGCTGGTAAAGAAATTATACTGTGTATCCAAATTACAATACTGTAGTACTAATTGCAAGATTAAGAAACATCTTTACAAATAAACATTCTGAAACGTAGAAAGTGGATTGTGGTGTCATTTGACAGTTGAAACACCCCTCTCATTTAGTAGATAATACTGTAGTCTATCCATCACATCAGCATGTTCAAGAAAGACACTGGGGTCAGGTGTTACTGTGATATAGCAATTCAGCCATATTTGAGGGAAAAAAGAAACAAAACTGGCATTGGAGAATGTAATACAGCATTTTAATGGCAAAACACTGTAATTTAATTATAGCAATGTGGAAATTAATGATTTTATGCAGTTTTTAAAAACATTTACATCATTGTTCGGTCCCGCCATAGGTTCCAAAACAGTGGGGCTGAGTTTAAAGGGTTAAGATGATACTGCACTTGGTTCACAAGATTACTGTATACTATATATGAATACCATAATAGCAGTAGGCAGAAGCATTCCACATTAGGTGGCCAACTTTCATTAAACATACTGATGACTGATATCCATATATGTTGATTTCAGGCCAAACACTGCAATATGTCATATTTCATGATATGGAATTGTGAACCACCAGGCTGGCACTGCCACCTGAACCCGACACAGACGAGCATGAGACACAAGTTTAAGGCACACACTATTTTTATTTTCACAAATTCAGCACAAATCCTTCTTTCTCTCTTTTTTCTTCATTTCTCCTCCACTCCTTCTTAGGCTTCGTCTTCCTCCTTCCGACTCTGGTTCGCTGAGTAGTGGCTACTGACTCCTTTTATAAGGTATCCGGAAGTGCTCCAGGTGCTTGATGACTCATTTCCTGCAGCACTTCCAGGTGTGGTGGAAGGACTGCCCATAAGAGTTCAGCTGTTCCTGCTACAGCACCACCTGGTGTCGCCTGTGTATCCCAACAGGGCTGCACCAAACTTCAACTCCCATGAAGCCCTGCAGGAGTCCAAGGCACCGCTGCAACCCAGGGGGTGCTGCCATCTAGCATCCGAGGGGAGGTAACGGACTGGCCAAGCTTGCTACCCCAGTCCTCCCAATGTGGAGGCATCCCGGCCAGGCAAGGGCCCTGGCCACATGCTACAGATGCCTCTTTATAACACTACCTGCAAAGCTTTACAATAAAGTGGGGTAACTTTGATCCTGGAAAGCTGCATTGGTTGATATGGCAGCATGTTTCCAATAACTATTTTAATTTAAAATCAACCCCTGCTGCCATTTTAACTAAATGTTTGGATTGAATGAAGGAAACTAGGGAGAACTACAAAACAGTATGTTTATTACCATTCTCCATGATCTGGGAGTATTAATACAAGGAAGGTGAAGTGGATCTAGAAAGTACGAACAGCAAATTATCACTGCAGTTCAGCATGTAAGATTGCAAGATGCAAATCACAGAAGAATTAAATAATTTCAAGATATCCAGCAGTGCAAAAGTATTTGCATATACAGTGCGAGGGTAAGTCGATAATTATCTGCACTTTTGTGCTAACTTTTTTATGGTTGGCTGCACAGCTTTACATGCACACATTTGAAAACATTGGGTGTCTGTTGTCACAGTGTAAAGACTGACCTCGATCAGTCAGTTTATCTTGTTGTTTTCCAGGAGTAAACATGACCACCCTGCTCTCCATTTGCACCAAAGAACAGCAGAAAACAGTGACCTGCTAAAATCCATAAAAGGCAATATGGAGACAGTGTCTTACCGCAATGGAGTGTTTATGAATGGATTAAAAAGTTCAAAAATGGTTGGACAAGTGTTGAGCATTAAGGAGGAGCAGGACATCCATTTGTGCCCATTAAAGACGACAACATTGGGTAAGCCCACACAATGATTCTGATGAATCAACAAAGATTTTGGTCACTGGTACACTTTCAGAGCATAAAAAGCATATCACCGTTTGCCAGGGCCACCATTAAGGCGAATCTAGGGCACAGATAATAAATAGGGGGAAAAACCCAGCGACACGGGTTAGCACATATCAAAAAGCAGAAAAATCAAGTAACAAAGTAATTCACATATTTCTCAAGAATGTTTTCCTGCACAGACAAGGCTGACTTGTTTGCTTGTTCCTCTGTAGTGGTAGCATATACTGCATGTTTATAGGTTCACTAGCTGTGCTACCCGTCTAAGATGGTGTCACACATGTGCTATTAGGAAGCAGTCACAAGCCCTAAGGTGAGTGAAACATCGCGAGATAAGGGGTTGATTTATGGTACTAATGCCTCTCTCTCTTTTTCATCAGACCAAAAGAAGAAAAATACTTCCATGTACTCAACACACAAACTTCTAGATTCCCAAGATGGCCGGCCAGCGTCACTTCCACCTCCGACTCCAGCTGATGACGTCACTTACAGCACATTTACGATGACATCACTTCCGTCCACCAGTTGCGACATCATCTCCTGCCACATCATTTCCGTCAGCCATATTTCTCTATATAAACGCCATGTCGCTATTACAATTTGTCAATTGCCTTTTTGGGTTTTGATCATTTTTTTCATATATTTCTTTGCTACATCCACTGGACATTATATGGGGACAAGTCTTTATTTTTACAACAATGGATTGAAATCTAAATAATCAACGTGGACCTCAGCATTAACATTTGCAGTACACCATGCAATGTGTATGTCTCGGTTATATGACATTTGGCATGGGATTTGTAAAAGCAGTGTTAATGTTTGTGATATACCATCTACTGGGACGACAAATGAAATGCCTTTTAATACTATTTTATTACATTTTTAATGCTAGTGATGCTCCATCTTTTGGAATGACAGAGCCACTGCATCTGGGTGGACACAATCACACTTATCCTTTTATTAAGATGGATTATTGTCAATTGTACAGAGTACAGTGAAAAGAGTCAGGTGTCTTGATGGAGTTACAGTATATTTAGCATGGGTCAAGAAAAAGAAAAAATAGCTAAGAAAAAAGCAGTAAAAATTCAAGAACAGCAGTTCTATAATTAATGCTACTGTCTAACAGCTCCTCAGACCTATGTTTAATGCTCAGTCTATTTCTCATCTATGTACATTTTCCCCTTGCCTGTGTGAATTGTTGTGTAGGTAGTGCAGTTTTTCTCAAGTTTACTGGAGACTCTTGCAGAATGATGGACTTCCACCGCATTCAGGTTTGGCTTCTGCTTTTCTGAAAAACAGGAAAATCTCTGGACTGCTATGCTGTATTGGAAAAAGTGGGTTTAGTTATTAGATTAATAGATTAATGGTTTGTTAATGTAGTTTACTGATTAGTAATTAATTAACAGACATTGGTACAAATACAGTAAAAAGCAGCCTCTGTCATGTGTGTACATTGTAAAGTTTCATATTTGCTTTTAGCAAATGTTCACACAGAAAAACCTACTAGAATGTTTGGAAATATTGATCTCCCTAACTGTGTTAAGTTGCTAGAGATCCATACAGGAAGCAAAAGGTACTTCTACAGGCTGTTAAATGGTTTTCGTAATGCAGTCAAGGCACTGGAAGGTTTTTATTTTTAACTAGTAAAGCATGCAGTCTTATAGTCCTAAAAAATAAAATAAAAAACATGTTAAAAGATTAGGATCTGCTGACATTTCTTATGCTTTATAAATAAATTATTTCTTTCAGTTCCTCTAGAAGTCAGGTTGGGAGCATGAGCTGATAGCACGTTGCCACACCCACCACACAATGAACTAACTGGATTAGGTCCCGAGTGCAGCGGGTGACACCTCTGCACCACACTGGAACAGTGCGAGGTTTTTACTTTCTTGTACACAAAGTATAGAGAAAGTATTGCAATCGTCCAAAGATTTGATGTCAAGATTTTGATGACTCTTGACGTTTTAGACCTCCCTGATTTTCTCATATTCAAAGTATAGGGAAAGATTGGAATCCTACAAAAATTCCATTTCAAGGTTTTGATAAATCTCGATGTTTTAGACCTCTCCGAGTCCGAAAATACCATTTTTGGAATTATGTGTGTGTGTGTGTATGTAAACATGATAACTTAAGTAAACTTTCAGTTAGGTCAACCATATTTTGCATACAAGTATTAGGTACAAAACGTAAATTTCTATCAACTTTTGAGCTATTTCTGTTAATCGGAAGTAGTACTTTACCTTTTATTTCTGCAGCTGCAGAGTCTGATTTATTCAACTTTATGTTTATAATAATTGTTCAATATATCTTTAATATAATTTGAATTGTTACTGATGGTTCTTTAATGTACATAATATAAAAACATCATCATGGTCTTGCGGTTTACTCCTCAAATATCCACCCCTATATCTGAGTATACAAAAAAGTCTAGGGGAGAGCACTCCCGATTTTTTTTTATGGTGGCTGGAGTGCCAATCCTGCCATCAACCCCCAAGTTATCTCTGTAAATGGAGGACATGCTGGATGCAGATTAATGTCATACCCAGGATGAAGCAATTGCAGGTTGAGGGCCTTACTCAAGGGACTAAGGGAGCAGAGCCACTTCTGGCATTTATGGGATTGAAACCGGCAACCTTCCGATTGCCAGCAGAGATCCCTAGCCTCAGAGCCACCACTCCACCATTCTAGAAATCACAATGTCTTTTAATGCTTGTGTTGGCTAATCTAGAGCAAGGAGAACTTGTCTATTTTGGCAACACATTCCTTGTTTTTTCATCATTAAAAAATACAGCTTGACATTGATCATATCACTAATGTAACTTTGCCAAGTAGTCATCTTTAAGGAAAAATGGATGTAAACATATAAACATTTTCAGAAAATGATGATCTTACTGATTGTTGCCATGTATTACAGTATTGTGTTTGAGGTGTTCCAGAAGTGTGCATCATGGACTTTGTATTGTATGCCTATGAGCCTGATTTGCACCAAGTTTAATACTTGATGATCAATAAACACAATACTCACACTTGATTATTACCTCTGAACACATATGTACCATATGCTGGGGGGTTATCAATAGATGGGCTTGCAGTGACCATGTTTTTTTCACAATAAACCTTCCTGGCCACCAGTTTGCCACAACCTAAAATTTTTGAATTTCCGGAACATATTAGGTAATACACACTCAGCAGATGTCACTGCCATTATGGTGGTCATCACTTGGCTTACTGATCACTTGAACACACAACCACAGGCCACTTTATCATCTTTATACCATTTTGCCAATAAATAACATCACTAAATCAGCTTTTGCGAAGCGCTCAGCAGATGTCACTAGTCTGCTTTTCCTTTCTGCCATTTGGTGATTACCGCTTAGTTTCTGGATCACATTGCTGTGAACATACCAGCACAGGTACTGTATATGGCCGCTAGGTTGTCATATGTAAAATTTTGTACTTCTTTAAATGTGTTCTTGTTCTTGAACTCTGTATCCTGCACTTGATGCAGAGCAGATGCCTTTGCTCTTTTTTTCTTCTTCCTATTATGGTGTTCTTCATCATGCTATCAGCTTCTGCAATTTTCTTGACACTCAGCAAATGTCACTGCTTTTTCTTTTTGACATGTTTTTTGGTTTTGCAATCACTTTACCATAATAAATGCATGACCACAGATCACTTTGCTGAGGTTGAGCTAATTAAAAGTTTCTGAATTTCCAGTATCAGGTCATAATCTTTTGATTAAGACAAAAATCAAGGCTCTAGTCCCAGTAGTCTGCAACTAATCACATGACAGACAGACAGACCTTAACATTTTATTATACTAGGGGGCTTTGCCACCTGCGCACTTCGCTTGCCAACCCCCCGGGCCTGCGCTACGTGCCGGCCACTTTGCATTTCTGCCACTTGCGTATGTGGATTTCACTTTCACCAAACAACAAATCTTTTAAGAGGTGAATATGCCTCTTCATTGGCAAGAAACACTTTTTTTCCCTGATGGCAACACGAATTAGACGATCTACAAGTCTCCAACTTAAAGTTAAAATTCGAACGATATATTTAATCTCTTTTTGCTGTTCTGTTATTTCATTGAGTAATAATTTCTGTTTGTTTGCACTAATGCGATCTTTACTATCATTTTTTTGAGATTTTCAAATTTTAGTACTTTCATTATCTCTAACCTGCTCTGTGTGTGTATCGCGCCACCGTTTTTGAATTCTTTACGACGTTCTATTTTGTCATCTATTCTTTGTCTTTTATTTCAGGCCCCAGGCGTGGTTAAATCTCTGGGCACAAAGTCTCGTCTCGCGGGACATGAAAGTATCTCTCTGAAAAAGTCACGTCTCATCCCAGGATTTTTTTACAATAATAGAGAGATACTGCATGATTATCTTTTCAAAAATGTATGTTTGTTTTACCATACATTATTGACAGTTACAGTATCTTATTATAGGTGAAAAGATTCAGACATGATTTGTCTTTATGTCATGATTTCCATAATCTTAAACTGATATTTCAAAAGGAAAATCTAGACTTTTGATATCCACTGCATTCCTGCCTCTGTATTGTACTGATAACAACTGCATTAAGGTCCTCCAACATATTTAGGAACACTCTACCTTATATGTACACTGTACATAATTATGGCCTTGCATATATGCTGTTGATGAAGCAAGGGAACGTCCACTCTGGGATAAAAAAGCATATACAATAGATAGATAGATAGATAGAAAGGATATTTTATTTTTAATATAATCTATATTCAATCAAATACTATGATAAATATAAAACTTTAATATTTTCACTTGACATAAGTATATACTGTATTATAAATAAAACTACATTCCTAATAATAAAAACATGCACAATTATAATAAATAAAACATAATACATAACACATATACATAATTTCACATACGCACATATATATACATATGTGCGTCTGCAGTGTCTGCATATACATAAACATTTTTCTCTTTCTTCAGCTGAATTCCAAAAACCACACATCTTATCCCCGTGTATAATTAATCATCAAAATTACTACACCAGTACATGCCTCTTTCTCCACAAACAAATTTAAAAAAAACAAATTCATAAATAACAGAGATCTGTAATCAACATATATAAAGAGTAAATGATTCCCTACATTGTGTTATTTATACCCCACTTTGTACTTAATATTTACCAGTTCAAAATCAACTCATCCCCCTTACAGAACACAGCACTTGTCCAGCACCCCACATTTCATCAAACATTTCCACGATAGATAGATTGCTAGATAGATAGATTTGCATGCCCTCCTGGATTTTCTAAAGGCCTTTCCTGTGTGCAATAAATGCAGATTACACTAGCATACTAGGAACAGCCAGAAAATGTTCAGCATTCTTTTCTTAGTATGTCAGGCGATACACACTTAACTTTGAGACTCGCTAACTGTCATAGTAAAGAACACCGTCTCCCCCTCCTGAATGGGCAGTCTTCCAAGCAAAGTTCCATTCAGTGTCGAGGAAAGCGTCTTTCAAAACCGTCAGTGGATGAGTCACCCAGTGATGTCATTCCCGGAACCGCCGGCGCGCGCGTTCATTTGCTTGTGTCCTTACCTCGCGCAAAAAGACGCCTTTGACCTCAACAGCTTGCCGTAGTGCGGCGAGCGCGTGACGCAAGAGCGCCGAACGGACTGCTGCTGCTACAGCCGCAGTTTTACTCTCAAGATGGCGACGTCGGAGCCGGTAAGTGGGTGACAGACAGACTGGTGGGCCGCAAAAATAGAATCGGGTCGGTCTGTATGATCTAAACTGTTTCGTTGTTTTTTTTCTGAAAAGGGCAGAGGTTCACATGTGCAACTGGGTATGAAAGGGACGCCAAAACGCGTGTTTTCATGGGACGACTTTTGGTAAAGCACGCCGGCGCCGTCTGATTTGCAACATGCTCAAAGACGCAAGCGTGGTTGGCTAGACTAGCTTGGCCGAGCTCTCAAGTGTGCGTGCCGCGGCCCTTCTTGCTTCCTTGTAGCGACCCAACATTTGCCACACAGCCCAACTTGCCAAACCCAAAGTGTGCTCGACAGTCGCCTCGTGGTAATTTGTTTTGGAGAAGAGGAAAAGAAGCGAATTGAATATTTGACAGCCGCTGAATTAGTTCGGTTTTATGTTATATGTGTAGCCATAGACTGGTCTGTTAAGTTCATATTATTTAAATATCTAATTGGAGTTTCGATCGGTTGATTATGTTTTGATGCTCGTTACTGTTTGTGTTTGGGTTCGATACCTTTGCGAGAGAAAATTGTACACGCCCCGTATAAATGTTTAGCGTATCATTTATCCGTTAGAAGTTCCAGAAGTAGCGGATCTGTCGGTTTTAAACTTCGAAAGTGAAATAAACTAAATACCAGCCATACAGATGCTTCTTACATAATGCTATCTAAGCAGACAGGCAGTGCTCGGCCTTTTTCGGTCTTCTAATTGCAATATTTGAAACATGTGGTAAGATCGTGTATGTACACGTTTCTATTTTCTGGTGAGCGGAAAAACGGATAACACGTTGCGCGTTTAAACAAAAGAATTGTTTAACTCCGCTATAATTTGAAATGTCAGCAAAAGTTAATTTTCGAAAACAGTATATAAAACGTGTACCACTTATTTCTCTGATTGATAAAAGAGAACTAATTTAGGAAAATAATTTCTAGCAAGTGTATTGCTATGTGTTATTGCAATAATTTTGGCTCTTTAACAATGTCATTAGGCAATTTTATTGTAACATGTACGGTTTTCGTTACAGTGCTTTAGCTATATTAAGCACAGTGGAGTAATGATCGTATATTTCCTTATTCTATTAGCCGTGCCCACGCCGAATTAAGATTGCAGATTACTGTAGGTACTACCGATTTTGTCGAATCAAAGTAAAAAAGAAACGCACTAATCAACTAACGAAACTATGTGCTAGTAAGAATTTAAGTGAATTTTGTACACGTGTCAATAACGATCCTAAAACCGTGCTTGCCCGCTGTTTATGTGCTTCTGTGAATTTACTTCTTTGCTTCCACTTATTTCCCACATCACAAAGATGTGCTGTGACATTCACTGGCAACACTAATTTGAACCGTAGTACACCTGTAGGTTAATCTGGCTCAAAATTTACTTGCATATTATTAGTTTTCTGCCTTTTACCATTTGCTGTAGCTGGATAACAATTTCAAAATGTAAACACGGTTCTGAACAATTGTTGTAGAGCATTGCTAAAACTAATTTAAAAAAATCTATTCACTTACAGATTTGCTTTATACTAATTTTGGGGCTGTGTGAACTGGAATATGAGGAAACTTCACCTTGGATAGCACATCAGTTTATCATGGTTCAAGAGTCCATATAAAATTTGAATCTGATTTGGTGTATAATTTTTTAAGAGTTTTGTAAATTAACGTATTTGCAAATTGACACTCAAAGGCAGGAGAGTCTTATTCAATCTTTGCTTTCCACCTATGAAGCATATATGTACATACAGTACAAAAAAGGTATGAGCCAAATATCAGTGGACAGATAGAAAGACAACATATTTAAAAGATGAGCATCCAACTTGTTTGATTTGCATATGTGTATTTTTACCTATTAAACTAGTATGTCAGGTCAAAATATAAGTAATCAACATAGACCACAGCCTTAATGTTTCCAGTGCACCATAAAATGCATTTGTTACATGCCATTTGGTATGGGTTTTATAAAAGCAGTGTTAATGTTTTTGATGTGCCTTCTATTGGAATGACAAATGCAATGCATTGCATTTTATTACTAAAAACTTTTGTGATTCACCATCTTTTGGCAGGACTCACAGACACTTATCCTTTTATTAAGGTGGATGTATTAACAAGATATTTTAAATTACATTTTGTTTGGAATGATGTAAGGAAACTTAAATCTTGTAAGCACAAAGGTGTTTGCTGATTTCTAGGAAAGTATATGATTTACATGCATTTTTCAAGTGTGGTTTAAGCTACAGTAAAATGTCATGTAATGGTGATCAGTGTGATGACAAAAAATGTGCTTTTGGTCTGTAATACCAGCTTGATTTTTGTGAATAAACTAGACAGATTGAAGTTTTTTTTTAATTTTCATTAATTTTTTTTTTACTGTACTTCTGGTTTGAAACAAATTTGTGTCATTCAGAGTTACACTGAGGAAGCAAGTGAACTTCCAAAATTTTAGTTATTTCTACTCTTAGCAATTGCCATGAGAACTAGAGAACAAAAAAAATCTGATTTCACACTAGGCACAATATGACCACAAGTCTTTACAATGATTATGCACGTTGTCTCTCAAACTGAAACCTTTAAGGAAAAAAAGGAACAATTTTTTTTTTTTTTCCCCCCCCCAATATTTCTTCACTATACAGCCATATAGTAAATTATATTCTAGCCTAGTGAGTACTGTCACATGTGCAGCACCTCCTGTATCTGGGCTAAATTTGTTGTTGGTTTATATTTACTTATGGTGAAACAACTTCTTTCCAAAATATCGCACCTTTTTGCTTACCAAAATTTCATCAAAGCAACAGCCCTGATTGTCTTTCTTATAATGATTTGTGTAAAGACAAATAGAGTGTGCAATGTAAAAGTGATTCTTCTTTAAGGAAGATATTCATTCTCATTGGGCTCTATTGTTGATCTGGGGCTGGAGTGTATGAAAAGAATGGAAATGACACCTGAAAAAGTCACAATTTTCATGAATGAACACCTCTTAGTTGAGGATATTTTAGTGTTGTTAAGATGTACACCTGCAGGGCCTATATAAGCAGCAAGCAGCTATGACGTGATCACTTTAACTTAAAAGCAAGCAACAAAATTCTTTAACAAGATGCTTAGATTGTTTTATAACATAATAAAAGAGGAAGTGGCAGGGATTTTTGGAACACTTGGAGCTTGTGCATTTGTTTGTATTTGACATTTTTATTTGCCGGCCTACATTACTGTTTCCATGAACCAAGAACTTGCCCTAAATGTATGCATAGGAAATTTAAATTGGACTTTTCTGTTTATGATTGGAGCTTTTATATTTATGTGTTAATCATTTAGTTTGAACAAAAGTTTCGTGGCTGTGGTAATTGTTTAATTTACAGAGTTTTGGTATGTGTTTTGTTTTAATTATGCCAATGACTTTCTTGGCTTATTTAAAATACCATTTGAACTGCAGCCCATTTCCATTTAAATAGTGTAAGTAATTGGAGATTTGTATTGCTTTCTTGAGACAGTTAAATTGCACCTGCTCTGGCACTGTTTAGGGTGTGGATTAATAAAAGATAGCTTTTTATTCTTTAAACTGTATAACATATTCATCCATTTACTGTATATCTAGCCCAATTATCCATTTCAGAGCCTAACCTTATGAAATTTGCATACATAACTATACACAAAGTTAAATTACTAATGATACAGATACATAAACACTGACTAAGATGTAGCAAAAATCTTTTTTTTAAATCTTCAGTAGTTAACAAACGATGTGACAATTTGATAGCAGAAGGGAGGAAAACAAACATCCAAGTTAAGTGTTCGTGTAGAAAGTTAGTACTTTGGTGAATCTTGTCTTTTGTAGCAAGTAAAGGCAGAATTCAGCTGACCCAGTCCAGTGTCCTAAATTGCACAGGTTTGAACTGACCTGTAGTGTGGGTGATTTGATGAGGGTGCTCAGGAGTGAATGAGAGACCGTGTCTCTTAAAGTGTGTGAGGTGTTTGTGTTTGTGACGTTAAGGAGCCTCTAAAGGCCTAAAAAGTATTTGTGAGAATATGGCCCTAGGTCAAATCTATTTGATAATCCTAGTCTATTTGTATTTCACGGCACCTTACATTTATGTAGCCCCAAGTACTTTAAACACCAACATTTGTGTTTTTTTTCCTTTTATATGATTTTGTTTTTAGTGAAGTCATAACAATTAATTATGATAGAAAAACCTTTTAAACATCGGTGCAAGTATTCATAATTTGGCCTTTAACTTAATAAATACAAAGCCATTGCCACTAACCATTCTCAGTCAACACAACTGGCTTGACTCAACTAAGAATAACTGGACAAGCTAGGAAACAAAGGGGAGGTGTCCCAATGAGAGCGAAACATCACAGCAACTGACCTCATCTGTCCAGTATTTTTCTGGCCAATATGCAGTTCCTGGATAATAAAGTAGATGACATACTGGCAAGACTAACAACACAGAGAGACAACAGAAACTGCTCTGTTTTTTTGTTTCTCTGAAATGTGGGTAACTGCTGAGAAACCAGACACTGCAATACAGCCATATAATTTTTTACTTTCTTTCATGGGGATAGGAGTGAATTGTCAGGTAAAAGCAAAGGAGGAGGCATGTGCTTTATGGTGAACAATGCATGGTGCATGGATGTTAAAATTGTCTTTAAAAATGGTCACCTGATCTGGAATAATTGTTAATCAAGTGTTGTCCATTTTATCTTCCAAGAGAGTTCTCCTCTGTTTCTCTGACTGCTGCTCATACAGATCTGCAAGGCAACATGAACAATAACATTGAGTAATATGTTATTACAAAATACAAGCATTTATATCCTAAAGGATTATTTATTGTTACTAGAAATTAAGAGTTAAGTTTAATCAATTAACACAATTTATTCATATTTTGTTGAAACAAAATGGAAACGATATGCTGAAATATTTTACAAATATAGTGCCATACTTAATACTAAAAAAAAAATAAAAACTGCTGTATTATGAGGATCCTGGCAATATTCACCCCTAATATGTCTACAACTGTACACAGTTTTATAAAAATTCCTTGAAAAGGGAGTAATGTAATCAGGGCTTTTTATGTGTGTATTTAATATTTCTACCACTGGAAGAGCAGGTTGTCATACTTTATACATGTATAAAATATGTATGTCAGAATTCAATTGCCAATGCTATAAGAAAATTCAAGAGAGAACAGTCTATTCCAAGCATCCATTGTATAGTGCTTAAGGACTATCTAACCACATAAACACACCAGTGTGCTTGTGCTTAACATTTATAGAAAAATGTTATGATTCACAGAATCATTTAATACCAGTAGCCTACAATTTATCTAGTACATATTAAATTGAACAAAACTCTCATAACATGATTCTGTTTTTTGCTGTTCTCAGCTCTCCATTACAGAAACTAACAATGCTCCAGTTCTATTGGTAGAAATTTCCATAAATGAATGAGAGCCAAATCTCTAAATTAAAAGTTCTCCCAATTTATTAGAATCTGCTTCACTTGCCCTCCTCTTGTGTGTTGGAAATCAGCTATCTTTATATGTGAGTCTTCTATTTTCTGTTTCAGATTTTATACACCTTAAGAGAAGTGTGTAGACACCAAATAGTTCTTGGGTTCACCAAATTTACTGTTCTGTTTTTGTCATGATTTAAGAGTTGGATAGCTGTTTAACCTTTCAAACTGACATTGAATTTATCAATAAAATGTGGGTTCTTCTCCACCATAAACAGCAGAAGTGTAACTTATCTCATTAGTCAGTCGATGCTTTTGTCATACTAGTGCTACTTCCATATTTCTACAGTGAGAGCAATAATTCACTCGGGGACACACTATGAGTCAGTGGCAGAGAATAAGCTGACAGCCTTGAACTGTTCAGTCCTCACAGCTTACCAGTTTGAAATGTTACAGCACATTACAACTTTTACCCTAATACTATTTTCATAAAATTGTGTACATTATTGAAACACATTTCTCCATATAAACTAGTGATCATGTACTGCTCAAATGTCTGCTAGAATGATTCCTTGGTGAAAGGATGGTAGCTTTTGTATCCATTACGCAACGCATGTTTAGAGAACATTTTTAATCTTCCTTTTTAATGGTTAATGAAAATAACATTCCTGGTACAGTGGACTTGAATAGGGACCTAAAGTAAACAGCACCAACCAATATAAACACAGTCATGAAAAAATCTGAATGTGCAATTGAAATGTCAGCTATCCAGCTTTATGTTCAAAATGTTCCAAAATGTACTTTTGCTAAAATATTGTTAAATACGGAAATTTAATGCCCTTCAATGCTGACGGTGAAGTGCTGTCAAGCAATAATGAACTTTTGGATTAAAGATCTTCCTCATCCTTCATTCATTGGCTTTGAGTTCTGTTTACTCATTGGCTGCTCTGAAGCTTTATATTCTCTACAATTGCAATACTTCATCATTTTTCAGCAGCAGTTTATTTGACTTTCTCCTTGTTGAAGCATCTTGGATACACACAAATACAAGGCATATTTTCCACCAGATCATTTTTTCACCTGCATTTATTTAACTCAATTGTACACCCCTCACAGATATTGGAACCAACAAATTAACTATTACTAGGCAGAATACAGTATATAGTTAACCTGATGCTTTTTTCTTGGGATGGTATCGGGCAGTTTTTTTTTTTCTGTTCAAATACTGTTTGAACTCGGCTTATGCCTAATTCTATAAAGCAAATTATGAAAGCTTCCTTCATGCTGAAATGCATGAAGTTTAGATTTGATCGTCTATACATTTAACATAGCAGAATATTGTTGGAAGACCTTCAGTTTCAGTCTCTTTTTGGCAGTTTACTAACTTCAGTTATGTGTGAACAAACAGTCTGAGTGAAAAAGCCTTTAATATCAGGAGTATGAGTAAATAAAAAATGCTTTCTGACTTCCCAATCTACATCCTTACATTTTAATATAGTGTATAGTAAGTTTATAATGTTAATGAAGCAGATGGCTCATTGGGACTCTGTAAATGGCCAGAAGAGTCTAATAAAGTAACTATCACTTTTTCATTTGGCAGTTAGTTGCTTTAATGTGGTGTACATTATATCAATAGATCACCACTAAATATCACCTAATTCACATATTTTAGATACTGGTCTCTGTACTTTTTGCACATATTTTTGTTTTCTTATTGTATTTATTACAAAAAGCAATATAAATTTGGATCTTATTTTATAACTGATACTTGACTTGCTTTAATTTTATAATTATTAATCATTAAAAGAAACACCTTGATCAATAAAACACGAAAGTAATGAAAGGAAAAATTCCCAGGAAATGTTTTCTTGATGTATTTGCATGTATTTTATGTTTGCATCATTTTAATGTAAAGTTAAATGCAAACTGTCTGTATATTACTGAAAAGCATTTTATGCATTCTTTTTTAGACATAAGATATTGGTAAAGGGGTACTTGTCACATTTGCAATGCATTTTAAATCCATCATTGGATATGATTTGCACTGTATGAGCTAAACATGCTTCAGAGACCTAGTTCACAGAGTTCGGTTAATTATCATACACAGAATTTTTCTGCAATATCTTACACACACTCGGATGCTTTGTCTGACAGTCCAAGTTTCTACATGGCAGCAGTTAGCTTTTCAGCATGGCTGTCAACTGTATGTGTCAATGAATATTTTGTGTCTGTAGTACCACCAATTTCAATTTAGTGACACGCTATTGTGATGTAATATTCAATTCTTGGAGCAATCCAAAAGTCAGTTGGGAACAAAAGCTTATTTAAGTGAGGCCAGCTGAGCTTTCAGTTCTTGCATCTCCTTGGTATTTTTTTTTTCCTGTACAGCTTGTGACAGTGTATTTAGATGAAATGTTGTATCTTGGCTCAAAATAACTGGTTGGTAGACAAAAGAGTTTTACATAAAAAATGTTTATTGATAGAAGGTCTTATGCATTGTATACCCATGTATGATTTCATCTGATATCATTATTTTTTCCTTGGTAGTGCTGCTAATACACTGTAGAAGGTTGCTGAAGTCTGGGTTGACACATTGTGCTTGTTTTGAATGCTGTAATGCACTGTAGATGCGCTGCATGTATTTCACTACTGTATCGCAGTTTGTAGATATTTTTTTTCTATAGCACATTCTCATTCACAGGGTATAGCTCAAACTGCTTTACAGGGTGCACAAAGGAAACGTTACAAGAAAAAGAAATCACGGGATAACTTTGCCATGAATTTCACAGTTTTAATCTGTGAGATTATTTGGTTTAAGATCTTAATATAAGCTAATCAAAGAAGTTTTAATAGTTACCATCCCTGTTTAAAAATGCTTTTCTCTTCAAAAATCGGAATTTTTAGGTTCAGCTAATTTTGACAAGCTTCTAGTCATCTGATAGGGAAGTTGTTTATTTTCAGATATCACCATGTATACCAGTGTGAGTCATCATACATGTAGCAAGTGAGCACATTGATAGACAAATTGCAGAAAGTTCTTTGAGAGCTGTAATAAAGTGAAAAGCATTTGCATCTTATCCCTCAGAAAAAATGGTCTTAGTTTATTTTAAAAAGAATCAAAACTATAGATTGTCTATAAGATTAAGAAAGCCTAGCTAATTAATAAATTCAAGCATTAATATCGGTCCATTACTACCTTACTCACAACACAGAAGTCTGCTGTGTGTTGTTGTAAAGATGTTTTGGGGGTTTGTTTCTTTTTCTTTTGCATTTGAGAATTTAAAGAGATACTAAGGAGGAGACCAGGGATCAAATTGCAGGTTCTTTCCTGCATGGAGACTGCATGTTCTCCCAGTGTCTGCATGGGTGTCTTCAGGGTGCTTCACTTTCCTCCCAGCGTCCATAGTGATGCTAAATTTGCCTTCAGTCTTGTCTTGAATAATACAGTAAATTATCTATACTTTTGCATATTTTGCTTCTGTTTCACCTATTTTAGTTATTTAGATTATTTGTTTCAATAGTTATGTTAAAGGAATCTAGCCTAGTCCACAAAAGATGTATTAAGATATTTTTAAAGCTTATTTTTTTTATCTCAATAGTCTGTCTTTCCAACCAAAATGTGGATAAACATTCTTAGTAATGCATTCTGGGAAATGTCTCAGTCAGGCAAACCTGACTGGCAACAGTGCAGTCGTGCACTTAACCTTGTCAATAAATGGAAGATTGGATAACTATTAATTTTGAAGTTAAATGGAATTAAATCTTATTGGTTTGCAGATGTCAGACCTACATGACACTGAATAGATTGTTCAAGTCAGACTGAAGCTAAATTAAGTAAAATATAGGAACATTAGAACAGTTTTGACAAGAGCAAGCCTCTCAGTTCAATGCAGTGCATCAGACCCTTTCATTTCTTAGAAATATCAAATTGACATTTAATAAATACCAAACTACTTGTCAACCACATTCACTTATTCTGTTTATCAGTGCTTCTGTGTGTGAAGAAAAACTGTCCAACGTCTGAGCTTTAAACAAAAAAAATGTTAGGAATACATATTAATTCATACTTGAATGTGGTTGAAATGTTCTTAGTGGCTAGATCGTTTTTTTTTTTTTTTTTGCTGCAAAACATTAGCATGGAAATCGTGAACATACTTTTTACCCAATCAAGTATTACTTAAACATTTCTACATGAATTTCTACACTTTTTTTTCTTTAGGTTTTACTTTGTGATCAAAATGCTGGTGCAGTAGGCCACAGATTCCTCCTGGTACACGACAATGCTCGGCCTCATGTGGCCAAAGTGTGTAGGCACTTTCTAGATGAATTTCCCCAGATCTGAATCCAATTGAGAACTTCAGGGATGTTATGTATCGGTGCATCCGACACCACCAAGTGGCGCCATTGACTGTCCAGGAACTCACTGATGCCCTGATCCAGGTCTGGGAGGAGATCCCCCTGGACACAGTCTGCTGTCTAATCGGGAGAATGTCCAGATGTTTTCAGGAGTGCATACAGGCACGTGGGAGCCATACACACTTCTGAGTCACATTACGAGCTCTTATGATGAAATTTGCGCAAGTTAGATCAACCTGTGATTTCAGTTTTTTACTTAGATTTTTCAATGAGTTGGTGATTTTGGTTTCTTTTGACCTTTGTTAACATCCTTTTGTTCTCAAAAATTACATACAATTATTCTATATGTACTGTTAAATTAGTTAATTTAAAGATAAATCAGAATATTCCCATTTAAACAAACTCTTTAAAGCTGTTATTGTAACAACATGGTTTTAAATTCTGGTTTGTTAGTGAACCAATCGGTTAGGTTTGTAATTTTTGCTGTAAGATTTGTATCTTTAGCTTGTTAAAAAATTACAATTTAATATTTAATAGATTAGTAAAATTAATTCAAATTCCAAATGTCAGAAACTCATTGTTCTTTAATTTTCCAATTCTGTCCTTCCTGTTTTTCATTGTTCCAACTCAAAAGCTTCTTCTGTCGGTTTTCCAAAATCCTTTATTTAAGTACCAGTAATGACATAGTGCAGTGAATACACTTGACTTGAGCATTCCTAGTTTTCATCCTCTTTCTCTGTCTCTGTTTAGCATTAGTTTGTTCAGAGGTTGATGTGCTTGCTGCTTCCTGAGCAGCTCTTCTTTTCCCTACCCTAGCGGCCCGCTGCTTCTCTTCTTTCGTCGGAATCTTTTCGCGTTAAAACTGATTAAGTTAGTTTTTGTGTTGCAATTACTTACTACGTTTTCTTTAATTTTTTACTTAAGCTGGCACTTAAGTCTTCAATCTACCTCAAGAATGATTATCGAAGATGGTAGAGCATGAGAACGGCGCCCATACGCACGCGCCACACGGCCGCCCTGTTACGCGCTGCCAAGAGTTGATTCTACAGTAAAATAAAAAGAGTAATAAAAATCGTCACCCCGAAAGCGGATAGTAGATGTCACGTAGTATATGTGTACCAAATTTCAAGTCAATCGGTCATACGGTTTGCAAGCTACAGGTGATGTAAAATCCTGGACAGACAAACGAACAGCCACGGTAGCGTATTATATAAGAAGATTCCTGTTAAATATTTAGCCTTTGTTTTGCTATTTTCATGGTTTTTTTACATGAGTGATCAGAATTGTTATTGTTTATGATCTTGTACTCAATAAATGTGCAACAGTGAGACAGCATCACATTCTTCAGTATACCATTCAACATTACGTGTGTGATTTTGAAGATGTGCCTTGTCCTTCGAAGCATTGAAACCATAAATATATTTTGTCTCGGTATTATCACATGGAGCAGCTCATGTCATTGCCAGTGTAGACAACTGCTGTATGCACTGGCAGTCCTCCCCACCCCTCAGTACTATATGCATAATTGTGGTCTCTATGATCTTTTTGAAAATGGACAGAAGCTTGGATTGGTGGACATCTGTAGAAGTGCTTATTACAATCGGAGAATAAATGCAAGCCTCCATTCATGTATTGGGGACTGTGTAGGACACTATTAAAAGTTTTATATTATAATAACTCATAACATGGTAAGTTTTCATTTTGGGGACAGCATAGTTTTTACACAAAACATCAAGGTGGATAAGAGTTCTAAAACAATATGGAAACCATTTCTGTGCAACTTATGTTTAGGGTGATATAGCCAGTAGAAGTCATATTCCAAAAATAAAAATACGTTCAAACTTTGTTAGCCTAAATCTCCCTTTATATTGATTAAAGACATGTGCAATTTCAGTTCCATGGGTAACTCATATGACCAAATCAGCATGCCGAGTTTCGTTAAAATCTGTGACAGTGACATCCAAAAGTGTGATGGTTTGACATGGAATTACCCATTTGCATACAAAATCAATTTATGTGCATTGGCAGAAACAGAACATGTGCATAACCTGAGGGCTGACAAAAATGTTAAAGCTGTAGTTCCTGTTTTGCTACCTATGATGCTTGTACAAAATAAAGATTTATAGAATTGATAGACAGATGAAACAATAGCTAAATGTGGCATCCCTTATTTAATCTCTTCAGGTGGCTTTAGTTATAAATACAAGGCTTAAAGTCACACAGTATTTGTTAAATGGTCTCTTTTTTGTAGTAAGTGCCTTCCAAGTTATAGTAACTTTGATTTTTCTCATGAATGTAATGTACTATTTTAAGTAGAAAATGTAATCATTTTTAAATATTGGTGTCTTTTAAGCAGCGTGGAAGTGAATCTGAAGAAATTACAGCTGAGACATCCTCACCTGTGGTTAGTAACCCAGAACAATACATCAAACACCCTCTACAAAACAGGTAAGTTTTAAAAAGAACTTGATATATGGTCCAGTTTTAGAATTATTGATTATCTGCATACAGTATGTATGAATTTCATCATTGTGTGAAAAAGTATTACCTAGGTTTTGTTGTTTAATTGGTTAACTTTTCTTTCTTAATAAAAATAAACTTGAACATTGAGGCAAAATTTGTGCTATGTATACATACTGTATACAGTAACTATACAAGATTATCAGATCAAATGTTACCTAGGCATTAAGTTGAAAAAAAAAAAACCATAGCCATGACCAGAATATTTAATTACTATGCATACTGTTATGTGTCTTTTCTGTAAACTCTTACTTGTATAGTGTGAGAATTGCTTTTTTCAAAACAACAATGTACTGCGATGATTGAAATAGCAGCATGAAAAGGCAACATTAAAGAACTTTGGGTAATATGCAATGCTCAAAATTCAGGAAGACAAACAAAATACCAACACATTTAACAAAATTTTTTTCTAAAAGTAACAGGTAAAGTCCTGTTACCCTGAATAGAAAGAACACTAGCACTGCAAATGTCTGAGTACAATCCAAAGCCTTAAAAGCTGGCAGTATAGTGCAGCCATCTTGAACTTTCTTATTTATGGCCCCATCTTCACGAAATTTGGTAGGCGGCTTCCCTGCGCTAACCGAAACCGATGTACGTACTTATTTCGGTGGTATGACGCCACTGTCGGCCGCCATATTGAACTTTTCAACACCACTCATTCTTCAACTTCCCGTGTAGGTAGAAGGCTGAAATTTGGCAGGCTCATTCCTTACAGCTTACTTACAACAGTTAAGCAGGTTTCATTTCAAAATTCTACACATAACGGTCGACAACTTTCGCCATGTTGAACCTTCTTATTTATGGCCCCATCTTCACGAAATTTGGTAGGCGGCTTCCCTGCGCTAACCGAAACCAATGTACGTACTTATTTCAGTGGTATGACACCACTGTTGGCCGCCATATTGAACTTTCCAACGGTCTTTGTTACTTATGGGCCCATCTTAAAGAAATTTGGTAACTGAATTCTACTTGCGTACATATATATGTCCATAGCCTGCAGCTCGGTCACCGTGTGAGGCGGCGTTGGGTCCCCCATCCCAATGCCTCCCACGTTGTTGGCTGCCTCCGGTCTCTACATTCCCTTCCTTGCTTCGCCACGGGATTCACGTCTCCCTGCTGATAACTACAGCCTTTTTATTTAATCCACGGCTTCTCCGCTGTTTTATTGTTCGTTTATTACGATTATAGTTATTGTGTAGGTATTTTAGACTTACTTTACATTGTTCAGGTACCCATTTCCTTTATTGTTCCAACCATACCCCTATTAACATGTCTATCGAGGTGATCACAGCAGCAATCCAAGCTGTGAGATTTGAAACAAGATTGCTTTTCACATGGCCAACTGTACGTTGCATGCTCAAGAGTAAGCTCAGCGCACAACTTGGTCATATTACAACCGGAGGGCCGAAATGACAATGTGGTATACAAAGAGATCATTATATAATTATTGGTATATTTTCCCTCAGTTTAAAAAGGTTTAATTTTCTTCTTAATAATTTTAAGGCAGTACTTCACCGCTGCGAAGCGCGGGTATTTTGCTAGTATTACATATTTGTGAGTGGCAAAAGTATGTGAACCTCTAGGATGATCAGTTAGTTTGAAGGTGAAATTCGAGTCCGGTGTTTTCAATCAATTGCATGACAATCAGGTGTGAGTGGGCACCCTGTTTTATTTAAAGAACAGGGATCTATCAAAGTCTGCTCTTCACAACACATGTTTGTGGATGTGTATCATGGCACGAACAAAGATTTCTGAGGACATCAGAAAAAGAGTTGTTGATGCTCATCAGGCTGGAAAAGGTTACAAAACCATCTCTAAAGAGTTTGGACTCCACCAATCCACAGTCAGACAGATTGTGTACAAATGGAGGAAATTCAAGACCATTGTTACTCTCCCCAGGAGTGGTCGACCAACAAAAATCACTCCAAGAGCAAGGCATGTAATAGTCGGCGAGGTCACAAAGGACCCCAGGGTAACTTCTAAGCAATTGAAGGCCTCTCTCACATTGGCTAATGTTTATGAGTCCACCATCAGGAGAACACTGAACAACAATGGTGTGCATGGAAGGGTTGCAAGGAGAAAGCCACTGCTCTCCAAAAAAAACATTGCTGCTTGTCTGCAGTTTGCTAAAGATTACGTGGACAAACCAGAAGGCTATTGGAAGAATGTTTTGTGGACTGATGAGACCAAAATAGAACTTTTTGGTTTAAATGAAAAGCGTTATGTTTGGAGAAAGGAGAACACTGCATTCCAGCATAAGAACCTTATCCCATCTGTGAAACATGGTGGTGGTAGTATCAGGGTTTGGGCCTGTTTTGCTGCATCTGGGTCAGGATGGCTTGTCTTCATTGATGGAATAATGAATTCTGAATTACATCAGAGAATTCTAAAGGAAAATGTCAGGATATCTGTCCATGAACTGAATCTCAAGAGAAGTTGGTTAAAGAAGAATAAAGTTAATGTTTTGGAATGGCCAAGTCAAAGTCCTGACCTTAATCCAATCGAAATGTTGTGGAAGGACCTGAAGTGAGCAGTTAATGTGAGGACACCCACCAAGAGTTGAAGCTGTTCTGTACGGAGGAATGAGCTAAAATTCCTCCAAGCCGGTGTGCAGGAATGATCAAAAATTACCGGAAATGTTTAATTGCAGTTATTGCTGCAAAGGCGGGGTCACACCAGATACTGAAAGCAAAGGTTCACATACTTTTGCCACTCACAAATATGTAATATTCGATCATTTTCCTTAATAAATAAATGATCAAGCATAATATTTTTGTCTCATTTGTTTAACTGGTTTCTCTTTATCTACCTCTAGAACTTGAGTGAAAATCTGATGGTTTTAGGTCATATTTATGCAGAAATATAGAAAATTCTAAAAGGTTCACAAACTGTCACGCACATCTGTATTATTCACCTGCAGCCTTTTTCTGCATGTGCATAAAGGTGAAATTTATTTTGGTGCAAAGTGTGTAAGGGGGGGGTGGTGCATATATGGAGCATACACTTGTATGCATTTTGGGGGTGATTTTTGACTGATAAAACCCATTGGTCTGGGTGTGTGGTCACTGACTAGACTCAAGAAGGATTCTGGTGTGGATTAGCTTATGGAGTTGGGGAAAAGGGAGCACAGATGTTTTAACCTCTGACTTGAAATGAGCTGTGTGAGGCAGACCAAGTAGCGTCAATGTGTGGGCCAGCAGCACACAAAGCGCATGGAACCAGATGGTGGAGATGGTGCTGAATGGTTCAGATAATCAAAGCTCTACCATATAGTTCTCTGTTAGAGCTGTAGTATTAGCCAAAAAATAAGGTTTGAATATTCACTTTAAAAATAAGTAAATATTCAGATATATTTGAATTTGATGATTCTGGATGTTACATGTACATTTGTATATGTTTTTCTCTTAAATTTTTATGGTAATGCCTGCTGTGGTGGCCACAGCAAGAACAAACACCAACAGCAAAAAAAGAATCCTTCTGGTACTCAGGCAGCTGTTCATTAAAAATAGCAGTCATTAAAATCCTGAGCAGCTGCACCATATAAAAGATTAATAAACTTTATCAAACCCATGGGTAAATTTAGAAGGGAAGGATCACCAGTACCATATTGTTTTCTAGTGACCAGTAGGTGAGCAGGTCTTATATTTCTCTACCTGTTGGGCACAAGAGCACTGTCCCTCACTCCTGTCACTCAGCTGTCCTGTACCCTCACAAAAAGTGCTTTCCTCTGGGCTCAAACCCAGTCCCGCTTACTACTCCTCACAGCTATCCTTGCAGCAGCTACACATGTCACAATATGTTTGCAGCTCGGGACTCCAGCTGAGCGCTACAAATGGGACCCAAGCAATATTGTCCTAAGCGCTTCATGCTTTGCAGAAGCTCCACAAATTAAAAAAAAAAAAAATAATAATAATGTGACAAAGTCTGGTACTAGTGCTTATGGCTTGTAAGATTTTAAACTCCTTTTCGCCGCTGCCTTTATGGCTTGCTATGCTGACAAGGATACAGAGAAATAACGAGTCAGTGGTAAGAACCGTGTGAGGGTGAGAATAGTGAGCAAAGTAAGGAGGTACCATTTATATTGCGTCATTCAGAATAAAATGCCAGTTGTGTGGACTCGCACAAAAAGAAAGTAGGATTGTCACTCTTTTATGTCAGGGACCACATAATCTGTTTACTATTTTTCTCCTTTGCAGATGCAGCAATATTTTAATAATTGTGGCCTGAATGTTTTTAATTACACCTCATTGTTTTAGCCCCTATATTTCATACCAGCAGCCACATAAGATATTGACTAATTGTGGGACATCCCACTAGAGAAGCATTTAAAATAACAGCTCCAGTTATACCTGTAGATCAAAGTTCATGGCAGTGAGAAAGAAAAAAGTGAAATGTTTCCTGCTGTAAGTTTTACTAATGAAGTTTACAAAAAACTTCAAATATTGCAAAAAGGCTGATCATTTGAAGTCCAAAAACATCTGTAAAATACTGCAGCTTTGCATAATGTGCCTGGAGTATCTCATTGCCAGAATTAGTGTAGGTAAAACAAAGAACCATTCTTTTACATTCGAATGTCAGCTTTTGTCTTTGAGTGAGACTTTTTCAAATTAATCTGAATTATACTTGAACAGCAATGTTCAATCAGACAACTTCAGTGCATGCGTCCGTTTTGTTTTCAAGTTAATAAATAAATGAGTAATTTGGTGTTTTTGTCTTTTCTAAATGACCACCATATTAACTATAAATATTGAGTTTATTAACCATATTTCAGTAATATATACTTGGATGTGTATGAGACTTCTGCTAACTGTATTTTTTAGATTTTAAACATTAAGAAAATGGTTATGTGCACTAATTATTTCTGTGAAATTTTCCACGTATTAATGTAATTTCTGGCAGTTTTTTTTCTCCCTTTTACTTAAAATTGTATCCATTAAATTTATTTTTCCAATCATGTCTTTTATATGGCAGAAAAAAAATGCTATAATTTGTTAAAGAAAACGAGGAGGATGAAAAAAATTGCTAACATTTTATAACCTTCTTGCAGATGGGCACTTTGGTACTTTAAAAATGATAAAAGCAAAAGCTGGACTGAAAATCTGCGACTTATTGCCAAATTTGACACTGTTGAAGACTTTTGGGCGTAAGTGTGTGTGTGTTTTTTTTTTTTTTTTTTTTTAATATTTATAAATGTTTCTACTATAGAGCACAGCTTGTTATTGACATAGTTTCACTGTGTTCACTGTGTTGCTCAAGTCAAAACAGTAACATTTTCAACATATGATGCTACAGAGGCATTGCCAACAGCCTGGATTTTGTTTTTTTAATTTTATATTTTTGAATTTTATGTTAGGTAGCAATGTTAACTTAGAAATTCCAGTTTAGATTTTTTTGTTACTTAACATTTTACTTAGATTTCAGATATTTAACAAATGTCTTTATTTTACTCTATTTTTTTTTCCAAATTGGTTTTCTTATAGTTATTTTCTTATCTGCTAATAAATGCTAGTAACAGTTCTGTTTAGCAGATAATAGTTTCTTATAGTGCCACCACTGCCTGCTGCATATGTACGATAAAGAGATGCCTGACTTCATTGACAAAATCAGACATGAAAAACAACAATCCATTTTGTTTTGTTATGAGTAAATGAAACAAGTGCTTTTTTTAAATTTGTGCCACCTCAATGCTGAGAAGTAATGGGCTAGCTTCCTCTTCCTGGACTGGTGATGCTTTTCAGTTGCTAGAGCTTTCTGCTAAAAGTTCAGAATGGAATGAGCACCTTTTTCAAAGAAACACCAAAGCTGATCAGTAACTACTTTAGTAAGAGCTGTAGGGCTAGGATAAGAAGGAAAATGTATTGCTGCTTCCAAATACAACAGCAGTACTCAGCTAGGATGATCACTGACATCTACAGTAGGCTCTTAAGGGCATGATTGAAAGTACTGCATGTCAAAATACGTAGTCTCAAAATATTAATATATTTCTATACTGGCAAGAATATGAGCGGTTGTTGACTGTGGTTGTTTTTGGCACGACAAACACCAGCTTTTGAGCTCTTTCCATTTGTATCATTTTGATATGTAAAGTTTTCACAGCAATAAAAAAAATCTCTGCGAATAATTGTAATATGTGCGATTCTAATGTTATGAATATTAGGTGCAAGTTATTGTAAAGTGAAATTTGAACAGAATGATTACCCCTAAAGTAAATTACAGGAACCTGCAGTAGTAAATGTAGCTGGATTTAATGACTGTTGTAACAAGAAGATGATGGAAATAGTTACTGCTTGATGAGATATCAAAGAAATAAAGTTTTATTTTGTTTTAATTTAACTAAATTCACAGCAGATTCGTTTTTGACTTTTTCTTAAAAATTTTGCTGCATTGCCATGCTGTAGGAATTTTCTGAGTCACCACTTGTCATATTTCACCTCACTAATTCTGAGAAACACACAGTTACTATTGATTTCTGACTCAATTCACACAAAAAGCAATTATCTACTGTGAAACCTCAATTATCCATCATTCAAATGACTGTCACTCTCCATTAACAGTCTTTATGGGCTTGTGTATATGTACATGACAGCGTCTATCTATTACTACTGCCACACAATGTGCAGTAAGTTAGAAACATTTGAACAACTCTCCCTTTTGCTAGCACATAGTGTTTTTCCCTAGCATGTGGAAGGCTGCATTTTGAAATCAGTGTCAGTTACATACCTTTAGCATTAATAGTGTTTCATAGCTACTATATATTGTTATGATTGATAAATATATACGTGTGGAGTTGGAATTATCCCAAAAAATGTAAATTATTAAACATTTACAAAACTGCTAAATTGCTTCAATTTATGGAGTAGGAAGAACAGCAGTGAACGATATAAAGCATGATGCCGACAAAATTGAAAAATGCCTCGAATATGGAAAACAACTGGCAGTAATGTTAGTCTGTATTAATGTTAATGTTCTTCTGCACTGTAATTTTCCTTTGATATTGTTTTGTTAATATATTGTAACGTGCAGGCAGCTTGTGATGTGCTGTATGAGGGCAGAAAGGCCGGCATGCTGTGTAAGTGATGGGACTGGGTGAAGGGCTTCTGTTCTGTAATGGGCAGACTGGCCTCTTAGGAGATGAATGACAGGAGAAGTTAAGCGAAAAAGAAAGGTGCGGTAGAAGGAAATTTTGAGTAGGGAGTCGGGAGACAATAATCAGGACTGTTTGCGGTGTAGAAAAAGACAGAATGTGAGTGGCAGGAGATAATAATAAAAGAAAGCTTTCCCTACCAAATTGTTTTGCAGATGTGCTCTGTAACCCAGATAATGGAGTATAAGACAGGGCACCGTTTGTTACGGAATGAAGAATCCAAGTAAAACGTACCTCTGAGTTGAATTTGTTTATTACGCTGGTCATTACAATATTATATAAATTAATACTGTATTATATTTTGATAATATACTATAATGTTTAATGTACAGTATATCATTTTTAAAGTAGCTGTTGTGTTATCCATCTTTTCTCTTATCCATCACGGCCTCGATCCTGACTCCTAATGGATAATTGAGGTTTTACTGTTTTAGCTTTAATTTTTTGTTAAAATAAAAAGTAAGCTTAAATGTATTGAGCATGTATCACATTGCTCAAGATATAAGCATTATCACAAAAATTGTGTGTATATATAGATATAAATATGTGTATATATATATAATTTTTTTCTTCTGTGTATGTGTATATATAGATATAAATATGTATGTATATATGTATGTGACTGTATGTATATTTTATTTTTTTAATTGAGTGAGGTAAGAAGTCAGTTTTATGATGCAACATGGCTAGTTCAAGGAGCTCTGTTTTCTCTGAGCTGTCACTTCAGAGGTTGTACATGTGAAATTTCCCACAGGGAGGCTTGTATTTCCTGTTTGTCTCCTAGCACACAAACACAGCATTATTTTTTCCAAATAAGTTCCAAAACAAAGTGTCTAGAAATATACTTAAAGATGTCAGTCTTCAATTAAAGTTCAGAGCACAGAACTGAATGCTAAGAAGTGTGACAAATAAAAATTTGACACTTTTTAACTATAGGTTTTATCAGTTCTTTAAACAAAAAAAAAAATGGATTAGTTTTCAAATTTAATATTGTGTATTATTTTTAATTTACTATGTATAATTTAGTAGGTGTAAATTGAAAATAACCCAGTAATTTTATAAATCAAAAAACACTAATAAAATTCTTTTTATGGAAATATTTTCTGAGTAAACATTTTGTTTTATAACCCCAATTCTAAAAAAGTTGGAACAGTATGGAAAATGCTAATAGACCACTAAGAAGTGATTTGTAAATTCTGCTCACCCTGTACTGTATACAGTGTGTTGCACTACAGCAACACATTTTCTGTTTTATCTTGAGAATTTAGTTGCTTTTTTTTTTTTTTTTTTTAATAATACATACTCATGTCAAATCTGGTTAGTGTTTAACACTGAATAATGTGGTTTTCGTTTGGACACTGAAGACACAAGTTGATTAAGTTTAGCTAGCAGAGTTTTGTACGCAGTTGTGCAGGGACTTCATTTCCATATTCGTGCTTCATAATGTGCCACATATTCTCAAGAAGAACCAGCCCTAGTCTGGTACCCACATTGTCTGCTATACAAAGGCATGCCCTTGTAATCCAGGTAGGTTGTTGTTTGAGGTTTTCCTGCTGCTAAATGTAGGGATGTCCCTGGAAAAGATGGCATCTGGATAACATCAGCATGTAGTGACAAAATTTCTAGATATTTTTCTGCATTAAAGGTGCCTTCACAAATGTGCAAGTTACCCATGCCATGAGCTTCTTTGTCTTTGAGAAGATAGTGGAGCTTTTTTCCAAAAAGTATTTAAAAAAAAAAAAAAAAAGAGAGAAAAAAGTTGACTAGTCAGACCCCAAAACACAATTCCACTGTGCTACTTTCCATCTCATGAGATGTGTGTTGATGTATGGCTATTGATTTGCATAGTAATGCCTTAACTTGCATCTGCGGATGCAGCAGGGAGTGGTGTTGACTGACAAAGACTTACCAAAGCATTCTGAGCCCTTGTCATAATACTCTTTACAGAGGAATAATTATTTTAAGATAGTGATATCTGAGGGATTGGCGATCACGTGTATTCAGAAGTGATTTTCAGCCTTCACTTTTACACACCACGATTTGACTGGATTCCTTAAATTTTTAATTATGAGCACTTTAGAGGGTGAAATGCCCAAAATCCTACCAACACTTTGCAGAGCATCGTTCTGAAACTACTGGATTATTTTCTGATGCATCTGTTGGCAATTTCACACATCTTGATCTACCCTTACTCTTCAAGGATTCTGTATTTTTTTTGGATGTTCCTTATATATTATAGCATGATTGCCTCACCTGTTTCAAATCACCTTCAAATTAACTTGTCACATTGGTATTAGCCCTAAAATACCCTGTCCCAACTTTTTTGGATACTGGTACATGCATTAACTTTGAAATAAAATTGTACCTTCACAACACATTGCAGTTAATTACGTAAAACACAAAATATCTTTACTTTATACTATTTTTATAATACAAGGTAAATTTGCTAATCGCTCTTTTTTTACTGTTCCAAATTTTTTGGAATCGGGGCTGTATCATCACTAAAGTCTATTCTGCATTTTGAAAAACTAAAACAGTGTCTGTCTTTGTTCAAACATAAGTAAAATACACATTGCACACTGTGTTGTTTTTTGCTGTCAGTTCTTACATCTTTCCAGTGTTTCCCATGTAAGATAATACACAGATCCATTTTTGTTCCATCCAGAAGATGCATTTATACATTTATATGAATATTTCTCACAGTGGCATTAATCCAAGTTCCTAATTTACACTAGGTGCATCTGTTTAGTACCAGCCTGAATTCTTCAAAGCATCGATTCCACTAGGTACTGGAAACGGTCTTTAGTTATTTTTGCCTAAGCTAACTTGAGAGTATCACTCAGTTCCTGCCTATTTCCCAGTATCACATTCTTGCTTCACACCTCCTCTTAAATCTTATCTCAACGATGGTCTGTTGGATTTTGGTCCGGTTACTGTTTGGGAGATTGAAGTAAAGAAAATTACTGTCACTTTTGTTGAACCGGGTTGGTCCATATTTTAAAGAGTACACCCTGGCCATTACAAGATGCATATAAGCCTGAAACAATTCTTTGACATGCTACGACTTTCAAATGATATATTAAAAAGGCATTGTGTGTGCCAAGACACTTTCCCCAAACCATTGTACAGTACTACCAATACCAGCCTATACCATTGGTTCAAGAGAGAGAGCTTAACTTCAATAAACTGTATATTTCTGAAAAGCTTGTAAACAACGCTTATATTCAGTACTCTTATGAAGCAATAAAGCCAGAATGATCTGATAAAATTCTGTCTGTAAAACCAGATACTAATGATTTCTGATTGTGTTAATTCCTTGACCTAGAATTAAAAAGGAAATGGCACTAATAAGACATGTAACTCTTAACAGAGAGCAAAGGGATTGAGGTGAGGAAGCCCAATCATTAGAACATCAGTAATTGCAATGTTTATGTACTGTATGTATTGTTTTGATAACTTTTTCCTATTTATCCACTTTTATTCATCACAAATCTACAAGCTTTGAATCCAGTGATGTATAGAAAAAAGCAAGATGTTGCTGTAACCTGAGAAATTAGTAAACATACCCAAAAACAAAATCATTCTTATATTAGTGTCTGATAGATGTAACTGCCAGTATGAGTTCAGGTCAGTTTAGACATGCACATGGTAACTTGCTTGCACACACTTAAGCTGAAAAATATGTTTGTATTTTACCTAGGTAAATGTTTTTTTTTAATAATTATGACAAAGTTAAATTACTAGAGTACTAAAATCTGATAAGAATTTTGTTAACCCTTTTGATTTTTTTTTTCTTCCCACTAGATTATATAATCATATACAGCAACCTAGTAAACTTGGATTTGGATGTGACTACTGTTTGTTTAAGGTAAAGTACAATACAGTTATACATTTGATAGTTTAAATAAGAATTAATGAAAACAGTTTGGAGTACATTTTTATACAGCACCTTTCAAACAACACCATCTCTAGATTTTTTAAGGAAGAATAAAAGCACAAAATTTAAAAAAAAAAAAATCAGTTTTAAAACCCATTCAGATATGCTTGAAGCTAAACTCTTAAAACTGCCATTACTCTGAAAACTCATTAAAAAAGCAGTTCTTAAGCATGTTGGAAATTAAGCTTTTGTCTCCTAAAACGTTAAATAAAAATAAAAACTTAAACATTTCCACTAATTATAAAGAAAGTATCTTAGATACAAAATTCAACAAATGTAGGTTATAATGCTCATCCTGGTCCTTGTGAAGTAATATATCAAATCAATTTTTATTTGTCACATACAATTTATAAAAACAATGCAATATGTAGTGAAATGTTTAGTTGCTTAACTCCAATGGCTGGGGCAATAACAGTACATTGAAAAATCATTAACTGAATTATAAATATGTGATAAATAACATAACTTAATATTAGAGAATTTACAGTAGGACATTATGTAATTCTAGACATTGTCCTTATTCAACATGCGGATGGACTGTGTGGGAACTCCTCTTCAGTACTGGACTTTAAGCAGCTGGAGCATTTATCTGATGTTGGGATGGTGGTGTTGCTGATAATTTTCATTTGTACATCATTTGATATACTGTGTGTGTGTTTATTTATTTATTTATATATATATATATATATATACACACACACATATACATACATATACATATACATATATACATATGAGGTGCGGCAGAAAAGTAATGAGACTGATTATTTATTTACCAAAGTTTTTTTATTTTTTTCAAACATCAATGTTATCCCCTTCAAAGTAGTTCCCTTGGGCAGCTACACACCGATGGAGATGTTGTTCCCACTGTTGGTAGCAGCGCTGGAAGTCTTCAACCGGTATGGTCTTCAGCATGTCCGTTACACTCTTTTGGATGTTTTCTAAAGTCCCGAAATGACGTCCTTTGAGGACATTTTTCAGTTTAGGAAAAGGGAAAAAGTCACACGGACTGAGGTCAGGTGAATAAGGGGGCTGGGGAACCACAGGAATGCCTTTTGAGGTCAAAAATTCTGTTATGGAGAGGGCAGTGTGACATGGGGCGTTGTCATGATGGAGCATCCATTTGTCTGCAATGTCTGGTCCGGTAAATCTGTTCAAATTTAATTGTTCACTCAACATTCTTAATGTTAAACGACGGTCTGATCTCACAAGAGTGTTCACACGTTTGATGTTTTCATTGGTTTTCGAAGTTGAAGGCCTCCCTGAACGGTATTCATCTTCAACGTCTTTTCTGCCTTCCAAAAATGATTTATGCCAGCGAAAAACTTGAGCTTGGGATAAAGAATGTTCCCCATAGGCCTGTTTTAACTTTTCAAACGTCACACTTGCCGATTCTCCAAGCTTAACACAAAATTTAATGGCACAACGTTGCTCCAAATTTCGCTGTTCCATTTTGCGTGACGCACAACCAAAAACACAACTTCGCTAATAGCAGTCACAAAAATCACGTAGTTAACGGAAGGAGTTGAAACTCGCACTGAGCTATGGGAGGGTACTGATACACTTGCTCTATCAAGGACAACAGCGCAGCGTTGCCAGATCGCTTGCAGTGTTGCCAGTCTCATTACTTTTCTGCCACACCTCGTATATATACACACACACACGTATTAAATTGTGTACCCATTAAAATAAAATATTTGGCCACTTTACTAACTCCTTATAGCGTTTTTGCCTTTCATTTCCCCTGTATTTGCAGTGTGTGATTTCATTAAATTATGAAAATTGTGGAATAATGGAGTCAGAGCCTAGCATCCTTGTATCCCATAGTTGTTAGCTGGTAGTGAATCTCAACAGTTACTTTCTTGGACTGAAATGTGTGACTCTGAAGCAGTGCTATAGTCAAGGTCACTATTACTGACTCCAGGACTAGTCCAAGACACAACTAGTCAAGATCTAGTCAAGACTGAGTGTAAAGTTGGGTAGAGACCAAGTCTAAATGATTGCAAAACCTAGTCAAGATTAAGACAGAAAACATGGAATCCTCTTCACATACAAAACTGTAACTAGAATTCATCTGGTTCCAGCTAAAATTTAAATATCTAATGGAATGATTTGAGAATTAGTTGTACTGTGCCCTTCCAGTTTCACTTCAGACAACAGATTTGCGCATATAAAAAGATATCATCAGTTGTTGGGGTGAGGATGTACAAAAAAGGACACCAAAATGTGGTGATGAATCCCAGTAAACTCCAATTTATCAAAGAATTTACTGTTTCAAAGAGTTTGGCACCTGCTCTATATAGCTCTTGTAAATAATTCAGTTACAACAGTATAATATTTTTATGAACTGTTCTCATACAGGTGTATTTGCTTGCCACTTCCCTAAAATGCCAATATTCTTTAGTGCACTTGAAAGTACTACACACATCAAAGGTTACTTGTGAAATAAGACATTACTTACTGAGAGCTCTGTGTACCGTTTAGTCGTTTTGATTTTAATTTTCATACTTAGTAGACTTCCTTTTTTTGTCTGGATTTGGAAATAGGTTATGGTCAAACAGCTTGATTTTTTTTTATTTTTTTATTTTTTTAAGTTCTTTTAATCTGCAAATCTGAAAACAAATGAACATCAAATATACATTTTTCAGTTGTTTCATCTTAATATGCACAAGTGCCCAACTGCTTTCTTTGCAGCTGTCTGCTAATGTATAGGGACTATATTGTTGATAGAAGTTACAGATTATTACTTTCTTAAAAAGAACAAAAAAGGTTTATGACAAATGATATACACAGCAGTGGACAATATGCTGAATACGTGGTTAGCCAAAAACTTTAGAAATCAATCTAATCTTGTTTTTTTTTTGTTTTTTTGTTTTTTTGTTTTTTTGTTTTGTATGTCATAAGCATAACATACAAGTTGTCTGATAAGAAAATGCATTTTCAACCAAACAAAGCCTCAGTTGCAGTGGCTACAGTCACAGAGACAAATGAAGCCATAGCTGCTGTTGCGATGGAGGGACAGATTAAGTGTTGTGGTTTTAGGGCAGATCAAGAGAGCAGTCTTCTAATGAGCAGAAGTTGGTACAGCTGAAATCTCAACAGTGTGATGAACCAGACCAAGACACTAGCAAAAAAATCAAAGTCAACTGAATTTATTTTTATGTAATGCTCTTCACTAAGTGGATGCTTAGAGCACTATAATAAGTTCACAGGTAAAACAAAATTGCAAAATGCATACACACAAAAATATAGATTAAAGACCGCACCCTTCAATGTGATTAACCCAAAAAAGGATATCCAAAAAAATAAAACTTCAGTCAGCTGCATCTCTTGAGAAAGTAAACCTCTGGGGGTCCACGATAAGTTCTAATAAAATGTCAAAGACAGAGTCGGGCATAACCCAGTTCTTGTGACCTGGACCAGCTAGCCGCCCATCCTTTACTGTATATTCTACAGTATTACACAAGTTAGGCTGGGGAGTCTAATAAGACAACAAATTCCTTTCATACTTGGATTCTCAGACTCCCAGTAACTCTTCAGTTTTTCCCATGGGTGGAAAAAAAAGCTTAACTGTTTTATGAAATTTCATATTTGGCCAAAAAGTTTGATTTTGGCGCATCACTAACTTTAAAATTTAAAGGAGAAGAGTTTAATATGTTTTCAAACAGAAATATTTCACTACTATCATAGAAATAGAGAAGTGTTGACTCCAGAAATACTGTAACTTCAGAAAATAAAAGAATCTTGAAAATAATTTGATATGTATGAAGTAAACCTCTTTAAGGACAGTATAAACAAGTAGGGCTGACTAATATGGACGTCTTGATAACAGCAGTAATTTTGACCTGGAATGCGATATTCAGTTTATTTTGATATGTTCTCAAAATATCTTAAAAGGATAAAGGCAAGCACCATATAGACATGTATATGCATGTTTTCTATACAGAACCTAAACCCTGGTATATTCTCACAATAATATGAAATAATATTCTCTCTTACTTTTTTAATATAAGTAAAGACAAAGTCCTTGATTCATTGCCACACTAATCACAGATCATATTTCATGTATATATGTGCATTGTACATGTTTTATGACTTACATAATTTGTAATTACGTATCTAATTATGTATTTGAATTCTTATATACAGTATATACTTTCTCAAGTCTATAATAGCTTGTATGTGTGCTAGTATTGATTTCCTAACAATTGTAACATAGTGTTCTTAACAGCTTCTTGAATCCTCCTTTTTCTACAGTACAAGTATTTACATAACAGGGCCAATACCAGGGGAAGTCTAAGGGGCACTTGGAATTTTGAAGATGGCTGTCATATTTCAGTGGAAACTGAAGCATTGCAACAACCCAGCAAAACTTTCACATTCAGTCCCAATAAAACAGTGAAGTAACATCTCACAATTAAAATTTGTCATTATAAAATTACACAGATTTTTGCTTCATTAATTGTAATTCAATTCTATTATTAACCTGTGCTCAAAAAAGTAATAAGCTGGAGTAATTCAAATACATAACAACCATTTTAGATTCAAAGATGAAAATGATGTATTTATATATGTGGAATATTCACAACTTTTTGTTAAGCAAACAATACAAGCTCAAAATTAAAGTAAAGCTTGCAGTAATACAGTTTACAACATGACTGATACACAAACATTGAGCTAATCACAGGAAAGATTGTTCAAAAACTACAAAAGCTGCTGTTTTTATTCCCTCTTCAGACAGTATAACTTGGATGGATGACCACTTAAGCTACATGGGTGTGCTACTGGGTGTGTGAATTAGTGGTTAGTGTAGTTGTTTAACCACTGACAATGTACTTTGTATTTTTAGGACACAAGTTATATAGGTGGAGATGTATTTTGTAGCATGTTAAGTCAATGCAGCTGCTGCTTTTCTACTCATAACGTATGCAGTGGAACAGTGAATATTTTATAGGACCCTGGTTTGCAGGGACCCATTTTACCAGTGATGGGAGGGCAGGTGACAGGTGCTACAGTGTGTTTTATTCTTAGATGTGGAACTACTCTTCCTCCTCTGAGTCTTGCTCTGTTTTGCAGGTGACAACGGCAGAGTTTACATAGTAACAGAAAGAGAAGTGGAGATTTTGCAGATTTTATTTTGCATTCAATATTGCGTAAAAAAAAAAAAAAGTACTAAACTTTTTGTTATATTGTTTGCATATTGATTTTATTTTTCACTAATGAATCAAAAATTGCAGTATATGAAAATTTAATGAATTGCCAACCCTTAACAATTTAGCATAATTTTGAAGGCTATGTAGTTGAATGCTGTGGTCACCAATATCATAATCTTTACTTGCATCTTAAAGCTTTGTATTGATAATTTTTCACGCAGCAAAACATTTTAAGAATGTCTTTCACAACATAAATCTAGAGATGCTATGATCGATTGGCTGGTGATCTAAATTGGCCAGTTTTCACTCCAAATGACTTGAACTATGATTGATAAATTGGTTAATCTCAAAAAATTATTTTTTTTCATCATCTACCATTCTAGAATTTATGGTAAAATATTTGTAGTGCTAATTGATGCAAAGTATTACTGTACTTGAGGAAGTGTACTTGTCATTCTGTTGCTGCAGTGTGCCCTGTAAAAAGAGCAACCAGGCAGACATTAGGAGAGACAACACCAAAATATTGGATTCTAAATTAAAGAAAGTGGAGTGATGATCTAAAAAAAGAATCTGAGGAGTCATTGGAGAGGAACGGCAAATAAATCCCTCTAAGAGAAATGCACATATTCAGCAGAATCATTTTGTCCTTTAATTAAAACAGGCATACCTTGTGTGAGTGTGGTAAGTGAGCAAGCTTATGTTTAGTAGAGCAACTTAGAATTATTTAGGGGAGAAAAACCCAAAGAAGAAAGCACACTTGCTGCCTAGTAAACAATACTTTTGTTAGCTTAAGAGCCAAGGTTATCCATTTTAATTGTAATTTAATTAAGCAAATATTTCCTTTCCAAACTTCCTATGAACATTTTATTAAATTAGAAAGCCATTATGTATTATGATCATTAAGCATGTTTTTTAGATAAAAAAAGTATTTTAAAGGGATTTTATTTAATATTTTTTTATTGTAAGTGAACAATAAGCTCACATGATTTCATTTTCTTAATAAAAAATATATAGATAATTTCTGTGGACTGCAGTTTATTGTAACTGTAAACAAACTTCTACACAGCTGATTAGGCAGGAGTTTAGTATATTAAAAAATTAAATCATGCAGCAAATGGAAGTGGACAATTCTTGTGACATGAAAGTTGGTCATTTGTACTGGCCCCAAAAAATAATCTTGATCTGAGCATTCCCACATAAATTGTGACATTCTGTGCTGTGACTGCTGAAACTAGTGTATTTTTAGACTAATGCTGTTTTGGTGAAACAAGATTGCAAAGTCTTTGGAAAATGAAATTAATTCAATATAAGTCAAGAACAGGAGTAAATAAAGTCTGTGAAAAATGCAAATCTTTTTACATGCCTGGCAAGTTTAAATTGATGTTTCTGAGTCCAGAATGAGATATGAAATAGATTTCAGCTAAAGGCAGGAATGGGTGCATTCTGAAACTGACTGGCACAAAAATCAGCAGCTCTAGGTGTCAGAATCAATATTTGGAACAACCAGCTGAGTGAATTAATTTGCATAATGTCAGACAGTTCTAAGCTTGTCATTTTTGCATTTATTCTGTAGGATGGTATAAAACCAATGTGGGAGGATGACAGAAATAAGCTCGGTGGGAGATGGTTAATAACACTTAGCAAACAACAGAGACATAATGATTTGGATCGGTACTGGATGGAAACGGTAATTTTTTTTGTTTCTTTTACATTCATCGTGTGTAAACATCTGGGGGGGGGGGGGGCCGCAGATTGTGAAAGAAGTAAATTTGATATAGAGACTGTCCATTTGTATTAATTACCTAAACCCAGATAAAGCTAAGTTTCTTAAATTATTTTCCTCTTCTTTATCAGCTGCTTTGTTTAATTGGAGAATCATTTGATGAGGCTAGTGAAGATGTTTGTGGAGCTGTCGTCAATGTTAGACCAAAAGGTGACAAAATAGCCATCTGGACAGGAAACTGCCAAAATAAAGAAGCAATTATGACTATAGGGTAAGTGTTGCCTACTGATCAAAAACTGTTTTTGAAATTATTGAATCTTAAACTTTTGATACATTTTTCATGGATTAGTAATTTATGTTACGAAAATATGAATGTTTCATATTTTTTGTTTAGAGCTAGCATACATTGCATTTTATGCTTAGTGTATTTTGTTTTAATCCCAATACTTGAATGCACCCTTTTTTCTAGTGACTTGCATACACATTTGTATATTGAGAGACACTTAGTTGCTACTCAACATGGCAGCAGATGTCTGAGAAAAAGCACATGTAAACATCACAGATCAATGTAAACTTCACACAGAAAATGCTGCAGACAAGATTCAGACTTGTGCACTTCGAGGTGTGTGTAGTATTTACCACTAGATGGCAGCATTAATGTGACTTTGAAAACATAAGAAAGCATTTTTGGTTCCATCTTATCCAATTAAGGGGTCAAAGCCCAGCCAAGCAGCGTCCAGTTGGGAGCTAGACTTGGGTGTGTGGCGTTCCATTACAGGGCAGGAATTGCCCATTCATCTCCATGTCTTTCTGGGGCATGGAATGAAAAGTAGAGCTCCAGGAGGGAATCCCATGCAGATACAATAAAAACCTACTGCTGGGTTGAAGATTTCAACATAGTTTTTAATTTGTGAGGCAGCAGCACTAACCATTGTGACACCAATCTGCTAACTTTGATAACAATTCCTTCCTTATTTCCATTACAGAGAAAAGCATGGCTGAAATATTTAAATATTTGTAAATAAAATAAATGTAACATGTTAAAATTTGCTTAACTTTGAAAGAATTAGGTATGTCAGCATTGGCCTTGAAGCTAGTGCATTGGACATTAAACTATTAAACTGCCTTACGATTCCTCACTTGGCACAGACTGTGTGAGATGAAGTAAGCCACATAACCTGCCTATGTACCAAATGTGCGTAAACAATTCTTTCTAGATCTCATAAGTTACGTGGAATAAGAGCTTCTGCCAAATATGTAAAAAAAAAAAAGATTTACATTTTTTTCTTATGTTGTGTTTTTATTTGAGCTTAATATTTCCACTTGCTTTGAGACTGATGCATTATGCAGCCATATTATGTTTCTAATCCACACCATTTATGTTTGTTAGATGTTTTGTGCTATAGTGATGCCCAGCATAAAACTTTGTTTTTCATCCTCAATCAGTTTTGATCTGCTTACATCAAAATATCATAAGCTATAGCCTTTGTGATTAGAGCTGCCATATGCAAAATTTTGATGTGGTAAAAGTGAATGAAGATTAAAAGAAAATATACATAATAAATATTAGAATTTATATATAACATTTGTGTGTGCTTATGTTGTAGTTTTTCAATTTGGAGTTTACAGTGTTATTTTTGATAAAGTAATTATTTTTTTTTTTTTTTTTTTTTTTAGACAACTTTACAAAGAACGTTTGAACATGCCCTTAAAAGCTCTTCTTGGTTACCAGTCACATGATGATACATCTAGCAAAAGTGGATCCACAACAAAAAATATGTATACAGTTTGAAGAATACTTTTGTTAGAGTTGCTGTAGGTTTATAAAATTATTCATCTGCAACACATCATTCACACCCTAAAATGTAAACTACTGTTGTGTCCTTTTTTTAACATGTTTGTATATGTAAAATACTCCAACTTTACAATAAATTAACTGCAGTATTTTTCAGTACAAAACAATCAATGAAAATTATTAGGTGATTTACTGAAGTGATCATGTAAAACAAATTATGGCTGCCTGCCTGTTGAATATAAGAAGGACACTGTCAAAGACTCTTTTACATTGAAATACAGTACATTAATATGCATCTATACATTTTAATTCAGTGTATTGTTAATCAGAAAACTCTTAAGGAGATTTTAGTACACATTCAAATAAAACCGCCTTTCTCTTAATGTTCTTTTGCTTTGTCTTACAAGATACTTTCTAGACTCTGACATGTCTAGTGTATATCTGAGAGAGTTCTATTTAAATCTGATCAAATTTGCAAACAGTTTCATATTAACATTTTTATGCCGTATGTATTATATATTGTGTTATGAAAAAAATAAATAGAATTAAACTTGCTGCAGACAAATGGTAAAAAAATAATGATGATATGGTTCCCAAGTATGCGACTGTCTTACAGCTGAATTCAGTGAATGAGTTTTAAAGTTTTCTGCTAAGGTACCCTAAGGTTTTTGACTGAAATGGCATTTTTGCTTGTAGGACTATATATAAAAAAAAAAAAAAATCTTTGTTTCCTCTCAAAAGTATTTATGGTTTATAAGCATTGCTGTGGATTTTCTTAAGTTAAAGCATTTAATGAGACCATTATTTCAGGAAATATATAATAAGTGATTTATTATAATTACCATCCCCCTTTTTACAATTACAATGATTTTATGGCGTTGCCAGTGTCTTCAGAGAACATTCTCCACTGAGTTGTATTTCTTGCTGGTTGAAACACTACTTAAGAGAGATGCAAAATAAAATGTATTTATTTTGCTCTAATTGTATAATGGTTTTGATTCTGTAATTCCAGGATGTATATTAAATCTTTAAAGTAAAAGTTAAATGCTTTGCAAAAATTCTTACTGAACCCAATCTTTTTTTTAATGTATGCTTTTCTGTTTGTCTTCACATTTTGTCTGCTTTTTGTTTTCTTGTATTAGCATATTTTTACTACAACTTAATAAATGTTACACTGCCACGCACATATTATTCAGCGTAATGAATCAACATGTGATCTGGAAGTGCATTCTAAAGCAAATTAACCATACATTCCTAAAATGTATTATTGGTTTTGTGTTATGTAATTTCCCTTTGTACAATTTTTACATATAATTATTGTTTTAAGTATCCAAAAAAAAAATTAAATGTTTCAGATCCCTTTGTCTACTTCAGCCTCACAGGCAGCCTCTGCTTTTAGTTGTAAAACAATGGGAACTCTGTGAAAAGATAAAACATCTTTCAAGAAAAGGCACTGCCTTAGTAAAGCCATAAAAAAAAATGTACCTGTTGTTCCAAGCTGCATTTTTGAGGTGGGGGTTTAAAATGCCTATCAATAATTCAGTATGCATTTGTCCTTTTGGATACAATAAGATAGATTTGAAAGAAGTCTCAACCCGAGACATTTACTGTTTGATGTTTTAATGTGGGAATCGATGCAATGCCGCTTCTAAAAGTAAACCAGCGTTGTTTGACATGGAGGAATCTAAAATTGATCTTAGCTTTTCTAAAAGTGTATTGTGGTTGGTTCTTGAACAACATGAACCATGTCCTGGTATGCTTCCTTGAAAAGTGTCATTTTAGGGAATCCAGTAATATGTTGCTATATTACTAAAATATTACTTAAATATTGCTATGTAAGCAAGCAGTCTCTGTTAGGAATGATAACTGTTTTTATGCCACTATGGTACTGCCATAAGTATTAAAATTAGTCTTTCCTTAGAACAGTGCAATAGGTATTTACTTATAACAGTTGGGTTGTTGTATAAACTCCAGGTTCCTAAATAAACTTCCTGCTGTCATGTCCACGAGGGATGAGTCTAAAACTACTACCATGGAGCATGAATACCAACGATGCCAACATTTACTTTAACTCCACTTATTCCCGCTCTACTGCTGCTTGTTTGTAAGACTCCATACTTCTTCAACTCGGTCTCCCACCAGTTCAGATAATCTCTATTATTATGTGGGTCCTTCTTTTATGTTCACTTCATCATCTTAGGGAGCCCTACCTTGGCAAAGGTAATCGCTTAATCTCAAGCAGTTGGTGACTCACAACACTTCTGCCGCATTATTGCTGTCGGGATGCCTGCTGATACACTATCTTAATGGCTGATAGTTATTATGGATGACTGTTTGAAATCATGACACAATGGAAAAACATGAGGTAAAGTAGTAAATAACATTGCATGCATTGTAATGTGCACGTCTGCATGACAACTTTATTTTTGGGGTCACCAGACTGAAACGGATATCTAAGTTTAATCTAGTACTGTTACGTACAAATGTTGGTTCAGTGCAGTTTTACAGTAATACACTATGCAAATATGCATTGTCAAATGTGGTTAACTTTCTATTAAAACAGTCTAAAACTTCAAAAATATTCAGTGCAAATTACAGGATAATATTATAATATTGTGGTGTAAGGAGGGGAAGTTTAGGCTTGCTTTATTTACTTTTGTCAGTTTTTAGTTTGCTAATTGTTGGCTCTCTTGTCTTCCTTATAGATAGGAAGGGAATAACCTTAGTTGTTTTATTCTGATGTATTTCATAAGAATAACAGATATATAAATTAGACACTAGTTACACCACTTTTCAAAATTAAAATGATGTTTATAAGTCTTTAATAAGGATTTATTTCATATTTTAATATTTGCAAGCATGTGTGCCCTTGGGGGGATGATTTGTATTTTGTAGGATGTAGTAATGATGATCACGAACACCTTAATTATCCCCAAGCACAGAGTTCCTGGTGAAAAAGTTGTTTGTATTTTTCAGGAAGTGTATGATTGTAAAACTTCTAAATTTCTTTAGACTTGAAATATGGTCTTGATGTTATGTATTCCTGACTAATTATATTGTGCAACTAACCACAAGGTAAGTAGGTATGGATAACAACATGACCACAGCCAGGCTGGTGCAGCTAAGGAGATAAAGCCAAGTTGGGAAAAGAATACTGCAAGAAAACACATATCACCAACCAGAATGTTATTTTTTCCAAAAATATACGGATTTCTTGTGTGCCACCAACCAATCACCTGATTAAAGTGAATGAGATAGTGATTAACCAAGCTGATGTGCTAGTGGTGCAGTTAAATAAAAGCATTGGAAAGTCAAATCAGATTTGCGGGTAATGCAGCTTAACCAAAGGGTTTATTTGGATGGTTCTTCAACGAGGGGTTTGAAAATGAATAAGCTAATACACTTGAACAGGCAGAAAAATCATAGATTTGTATCAACAAGACTATAGTTAGCAAGCAATATCACAACAAACCAAAATTTCCAGTATGTGCTGTCATAAATTAATTTGAAGGAACTTCGTAATTTCAAAACAGCTGAATCTCTAAAAAGGCTGTCTGCTTCTGATGATCAGGGCTTAAATGTCACTTCCTTAAATGGCAAAGTCAAGTTCTGAGAAGTGTTTAATCAGCAATCTTGCAGAGTCATCAGGCACCAAAGTACACACTTCAACTATGCAAAGAATTCTTAAAAATAATGGTCTTGTAAAGCAAGCTGCAGCTAAGAAATTATTCAAGTGTAATGCCAGCAAGAAGAAGAGCTTGCACTATGTGAAAGAATGTGAAACATGGATTGGGAACCAGTGGCAGAACATATTATAGTTATGAATATGTTTGCCTCACAAAGATGCCAGTATGTCAGAAGATGAGTCAACATGGAAAGCACTGATGTCAATTAGCGGCCCTCTCTTATGATCTATGGATACGTATCAGCCAAAAGCATAGGGCATCTGGTCACTATCAACAGACCAATGAGAAATAAAAACGAACCACTTATTAGCAGCAACACCAAACAACTCAACATTTAGATACTGTCAAGTGGTTTAGTTGTTGTAAAATCAAACATTAGAATGGGCAAAGCACAGATCTACCGGTAAGTGCCTTTTACCAGGACAAGTTTTGACAGATGTGGTGGTTCCAGCATCACAGATCGCTGAAACTTTGCTAAAGTCAATGAATCAACTTTACATCATACTACTGTATCATAGTGTGGCCCTAAACATATAGTTTATTTGGATACCTTATTTTTTATTGCTTTTATAAAAGCAATGTGGATTCCCCAATGGTCCTAGCTAAATGACCTATTTGTTCACTTGTGTTTCCTCAAGAAATAAATTAAAGGGTGTTTATAATATAACACAGAAGACATCCATACTTTCTGGTCATGATCAGTGTCATTTAATAACCTGACGTGCTTAGATGAATCATTTTTGTATCAATACTGGTAGTGGCTCTTTCAATAACTAAGTGACCTGATATGTTTTCTGTAAGCAAACATCAGCGCTGAATACATGCAACCTGATCAGTGGAAAGCTGATCACTGTGAAATTGGCCCTCAGACGATAAAGACACTGCTGCACCAGTTCAGGTTACAAAAGACAGAGCAGGAAAATTTGCAGAATACAGCTGAATAAAGAGAAAGGCACACATGGACATAATATCTTCCAGAAACAACTGAAACTTAATTAAATATCTCATTCAGTTAACAGAATCTGCCAAATTCAATGATAGGAAACACCCCAGGATGAAGTAGCAGTCCATTACAGGACACTCTAATGCAAACACTTGTTCCAGGATAGTTAACAGCAATCAGTTAACCAAACATGAGCATTATCTTTGGGATGTTACAAAAAAAAAAAAACATACAAAGACATACAGTGACACGATTCAAAATTAGTTTCCTTTAACTGTGAGGCAGCGGTGCTACTTAACGATATCATAAATGTATTAATATTTTTGTTCTGTTTGTGTCTTCATATTTATTATGCAAAAATATTAATTACTCCTTTTTGGCCATTTCCAGTTCTAATTTTAAGCCCAGTAGCTTTTCAGTGAAAGTGCTGATTCTTGTGTTTAAACCAAAAGTCCACGAAAATGGCGGAACACTAATGCCAGAAATAGGTGGCACAGTAGTTAATGTTGCATTCCCATAGCTCCTTCCAACTGGTTTGAACCCTAGTGTAGGGAATGCCTTTGCTCACTTTGCATGTTATACCCTGTCATTGTGGGTTTTGCTCCAGGTATTACAGTATCCCTTCACCTCCCAAAGATGTGCAGGTTAGTTTAAATGACAGCTGTAAATAGGCAAGAAATCAGTGAGAGTTTGTGTGTATGTGAGTGTGCCCCATCGTGGATTAGTACTTGTTTTATATCAATCAATCACTACATCAACTTGTAATTCAGAAATGCGGATTTGAAAATGAAGGGATTATATTAATTTGTCATTTGACAGAAAAGCATCTTGTCTATTGTATTGACCAAATCTCATAATCTCCCTGCCTATAATTCCTGATATGACTCTATAGACAGTTAACAGTTTAATCACATCTGTCGAGGCTGCTATATTCATATTCATATATTCAAGATTTGTCAGCAACATTTAAATATATTTGTCTGTCATAGACAAGAAGAAAGCTTCATTTAAGAGTGTGTTCTCACACTGTCTGTGATAACTTATTGTGTGGTGCAAACAGTATAATGCAGTTTAATTTGGTTCTTTATGTGGCTTTATGTGTCAAACAGGTAGCAAGCTCTTTCTGCTGATCTTTCTTTTATTACTTGTCCCACTGGGCGTGGATTATATTTGCCACATTTGCAGACACATCACTGTTTTACTTTAAGTCTTGGACCAGTAAGTGTCAAAATGTTTTATATGTCGCCTGTCTGCATACCATTTATTCTGTATTAGGTACTGTCTTAACCTGAGTTATGGGCTAATGAAGCCTGAGTGTTTCCTATCCACAGAAATCCTAACAAAATTCAACACTAGTTTGTTCAGTCAAAATATAAATACAATTAGGCAGCAAAGCAAAATCACACATTTCTAAAAGTTTTATGTATTATAAAAATGACAACCTTTTGCTATCTAAGCAGCATTTGTTAGAAGTCTCCTCACTCATGGTGATTTAGCAAAAATTGAAAACAAGTGCACAGAAAGTCTTTGACTTCTGTTTAGAGAAAAAGCAAATCAGACTTCATTCAGAATGGGCAACCAAATTGTAAGGTCACTCTGTTGAGTATGCATACAGTACTGTATAATGCAACATAATGGGAAAACTGATTGGTCATACAATTTTGTAGTTTCAATGTCAGATGCTTAAATGTTAGCCCTTGCTTTCTTAAGGTAAATACCTGATTCTTCTTTATTAGGCTGATGAGTGAGTTGTTTATATTTTACATTGACCATTTTAACATTTTTATTATTTTAAATTAATGGAACTTTGCAATGAACTGGACCCTTTTGAGAGGTAGTTCCTGCCTTGCTGTCCTGCTCTCTACTGATGGAATAAGCTCAGGCTCAATAAGATACTGAATTGGATTAAGCATGTTTGAGACGGTTATATTTCTTGTTATTTTAAATCATTTATTTTAACAGTGGTTCTATGTGTGTCCTGAGAGATTAGTATTTAGGGTGAGTTCAGTTCCACTGTGGAATTATAAAGACTGTGGTACCTAATAAAATAATAATAAACTAGGGTCTGTAAAATGTACTTTCTTTGTATGCTTCACTTGCCTACCCACATGCAACTTACATAAATTCATATTTTGACCTTAAAGATGAAAACCTCATAAAGGACAAATAATATGAATGAAATCAGAATTTTAACAAGACCTACACTGTGTCATGCTGGGATGACACTCAGTTCATGGCAGCTCAGTTCGGACCCCACACCCAGTCACTACATTAGTATTTTGGTACAAAGGTTTCCCTCACATATTTCACATCTGAAGGCTTGTAGGTTAGGTTAACTGGCAACACTAAATTTGAGAGAATTTTGCTCCTTATTAGGTTTTAAACCCCAAAAACTGGAATTAAGTGGTTTTGGGAAATGGATGCAGCTCTTTTCTATAGGACCTCAGTTACCTACTGATACCATTTAAAAACTGCCAAGATATTTCATCAGCCCTGCCTCTGGAAAACACTCTGCATAAAGAGGGAGGACTGCCACAATGATTCAGTTGTCTTCACTAAAGCAGGGTTGGGCAAAGCCATTCCTGGAGTGCAGGTTTTTGTTCCAACCCAATTGCTTAATAAGAAGCACTTATTGCTCTAGAAACATCTTTTGCTTCATTTTAGTTGTCTCCCTCATTAAGATTTTGAACCCTTATTGCTTATTTAAGTCTTAAACAGCTGCATTCTCGGTTTTTAATTGCTCCTTATTAGCAATAAGATGCAAATGACAAAAGAAACCAGCAGTTATCCATTTTGCTTGCTACCCTTTACACCTGTGTGTATTTATCATGCACTATTTGGTTTAATTAAATACTTGGAAGGAAAGAGAAGAGAAGAAAGTGAAGGATTGAGAATTACCCATTCGTTTTACACTTTAAAGTATTTGGATGATATCCTTAGAATGGAAAGAAAATCTAGGATATGAGAATGTCTTGACATAGCAGAGTTAAAGCACTAACAAGCCATGAAATGTAATTATTGGCAAGGATTGTTTTCTAATTAAGCAACTGGGTTGGAACAAAAACCCGCGGCCACTGCGGCCCTCCAGGAATGACTTTGCCCACCCCTGCACTAATGGCTTTATAGCTTGTGGTCCTGCACAGCCAATTTCACTGAATGCTGAGTTTCTAGGTGAGTATGGCGCCCCCAACAAATGTCTATTCTCCCTCCTACCTTCAATAAAACATCATCCATCCTCTATGCTACCTTAAGCACAACTCTCTCCTCGTACCAAGAAAACTTCCACACCTTGTTACCTCAAACCAGGTTTCACTAGAACCTCCTACCTCCAACAAAAAAACCATAAAGAACATTAGTTGGAAGCAACAAAAGAAGGTGCAGCAGCCATTGATTATTTTTATGGTGAAGGGATTTTACCCAGTCAATCTTTCAGTACAAGCTAATCATTATGCATTTATAGGCTGCAGTACATTTTAAAGAGCCAATTGCCTTAATACTGCATATGCTTTCTTTCTTTCTGAAAAGATCTGCGTTCCAGTATCGTTACACATTAGGGCAGTGGTTCCCAAACTCAGTATTGGGGAGCCCCTGTGGCTGCAGGTTTTTGTTCCAACAAACATTTGCTTTTAAAACAAACTCCTAGTCTAATGAAGTGAGCTGCTGTTTTCTAGTTTTCATGTTTGGAGGTCAATAAAGAAATTACAAAACTAACTTTGGTAATTTTTCATTAAAATGTACTAAGCAGTTATATGGTGGTAATGTTTCCTGATTTTCATTCTGCTTTTACTGTGGTCTGGTTATTTACTCATTAGTGGGTCTGATGCTGAAGTAGTTGCAGCCATTCATCATTCAGTGTTATCTGCCCGGGGGTCTGCTCTGCTTGTTTTTAATTGTGATTATTAGAAGACAATGAAGGGCGCAAACAACAAAGGAAAAGGGCAACAAGTCAAGTCAAGCTGGGGAGCATGCACTGGTACAGTGTGTTGCCGCACCCACTACACAACGAAACAACTCGGGATCCTGGTTGGCAGCCCTCCCAGGCAGACACGTGGTCCTGTCCCACCCTCCGGAAATGACCCTCTGTCTGCCACAGCCAGGTGTTACATGGGCGACCCCTTGGCCTGGCTCAGCCACTCTGGTCTTCAACAATGAGGATCTTATGAGCTGGATCACCCTCGGGGAACCGCGCCACATGGCCGCAGTGCCATATCTGACGCTCCCTCACAATGCAGGCAATGTGCCTCATTTGGGACTCCATGAGCAACTGCTCATTCGAAACAAAGTCAAACCAACGGTACTCAAGGATTTTCCGGTGAGACACAGTACCAAAGGAGTCCAGTCTTCGTCTCAGGTCACTGGATAGCGTCCATGTCTCACAACCATATAGCAATACAGGAAGTACCAGGACTCTAAAGACTTGGACCTTCGTCCTTTTGCATAGATATCGGGAGTGCCACACACCCCTTTCCAGTGACCTCATGACCCCCCCATGCTCTCCCAATCCGTCTACTGACTTCATAGGAAGAGTCACCTGAGACATGAATGTCACTGCCAAGGTAAGTAAACGTCTCGACAAGGTCGACACTCTCGCAGACTGACACACTGCTGATGGCTGTGCCCAAGAGGTCATTAAAGGCCTGGATCTTGGTTTTTATGAGTGTCCTGGATAAAAACCAAAAAAAGGGCAACATAATAGAAAATAAAGAGAGTTAAGCATTTAAAATGATGGTGTTAAGGAATAAACAGAGAAAATACAAAAATAAGAATGGCTTGATTAGTCTCGGAAAGACTAAATCAACTGTCAAAACTGCAAAAACAAAAATTTGACAAGTGTTTTCTTTGGGGTTCTTTTATGGAAGGATGGGCAGGAAATTAGATGCTGAAAGGGAGAGGAAATGATCTTGAAGTAAGTGATGTGAGTAGGGGGGGACGTAAATAACGTCTTCAACACTAGCCGGAAGTGACGTCTTTGGGAAAAGGAATTGGAAGTGAGGTCACCATGGGGAGCCGGAAGTGGTGATATTATGTGGGATTGAGGTGAGAATATTTGTTTAATCTTCTGTTGTTCTGCTCTGTTCTAATCCCCTATCTTTTGTTTTTCCACGCTCATTTGGACCCTTTGGCTGCCCCCTAAGTGCACATGTGTGACAATGGCAAAAATAGAAATATTTCTAAATGTCTTGTAAATATAAAAATCATACTGTTGTGCTTTTCTAAATGCAGAATAAGAGAAGAGACAAAAGATCAGATTAGATCAATTATTATCACTGTTTGCGAATATGGTTGGAACAAATACCTGCAGCCAAAGTGGGTCCACAGGAAGGGTTTGGGAACCACTGCCTTACGGCATTTTACTTTTGTAACTTTTATCTATAATGTACATTTGTATTATTTTTTGTTTGTAAATTTTGTGCATTAAACAATGATGTTTAAGTACAATTCTTCTTATTTTACTTTCTTGTATACAAGTATAGAGAAAGTATAGGAATCGAAAATTCGACCTTAATATTTTGATGAGTCTTGACATTTTAGACCTTCTTGAGTCTGAAAATACCATTTTTGAAATGATTCCTGTCTGTGAGAGAACAACAACTCTCATTCTGGCTCACTGCAACCCTGTAATAGGAGTGTTTTAAATTCAAATGGCACAAAGTCCACTTTGGTAACACAATGCTTGAGCTGAAAAGGTAATATTAACAACCACTATATAAAACTGAGGTTTTCAGAGTTTGATAACACTATGTGAACGTTTTCATACACGTGTACATGCTTTCAACTAACATTCTGGTATTTATCAATATAACTAATTTTTTTTTTCAGAATACTCAATTTCCATGTCATATCCAGAGCAAACTGAAAGTTCTGGGGACATGGTATTTAATCCAGTTTCTGCCATTTTGCATGTTAAATGGAAATATAGATGTTATTATTAGTTTGTCTTTATTGTGATGTATGGAAAATTACAGAGAGGAATGAGACCAGGAATCAAAACAAAGTCAAGATTAAAGAGTGAGTGGTTACTGGGAGGAAAGAGAGACCAAAAATAACAAAGCTAAAAACATTCAACAAGCTTGTAGTAGAGAGGGACACAAGAATTTCAAAACTTAGAGTTTGACAGAGAAAATAAACACATATTATATTTGTTAAGGAAGTTTATCCAAGTCATGGATGACAAAAGATGTGTCATGTCAGTATATAACGCAATGCACTAATGAATTAATACGTTGCTTTGGGCAAAACTACACCCCCAGCAACTGAGAATCGTGCCTTAGTGACACATTCACAAAAAATGAACCTTTTTCTTCTGCATAGAAGAAATTTACAAAACAATTGCCACAACATACTTCATATGAAAAATTACTACTTGCATTGTATAATTTGGTACAGCTTAGCTATTAGCTGAACAAATGGACTTGATGGACTGAATGGTCTCCTCTCATTTCTTATGTCCTTATAAAACTCCAATGGGTCAAGAACAAAATTTTAATAACCTGTAATTTCATAACAACAGGGGCAATAAAAGTAAGTCAAAGAAAAACAGGTGAACAAGTTGCCACTCACCACTTTTGAAATACATGTAAATGAATTAGAAGTAGAAAAACACAAGGTATATACTGTATCTCATCTACAGTGGTGCTTGAAAGTTTGTGAACCCTTTAGAATTTTCTAGATTTCTGCATAAACATGACCTAAAACATTATCAGATTTTCACTCAAGTCCTAAAAGTAGATAAAGAGAAACCAGTTAAACAAATGAGACAAAAATATAATACTTGATCATTTATTTATTGATGAAAATGGTTGAATATTACATATTTGTGAGTGGCAAAAGTATGTGAACCTCTAGGATTATCAGTTAGTTTGAAGGTGAAATTCGAGTCCGGTGTTTTCAATCAATGGGATGACAATCAGGTGTGAGTGGGCACCCTGTTTTATTTAAAGAACAGGGATCTATCAAAGTCTGCTCTTCACAACACATGTTTGTGGAAGTGTATCATGGCACAAACAAAGGAGATTTCTGAGGACCTCAGAAAAAGAGTTGTTGATGCTCCTCAGGTTGGAAAAGGTTACAAAACCATCTCTAAAGAGTTTGGACTCCACCAATCCACAGTCAGACAGATTGTATACAAATGGAGGAAATTCAAGACCATTGTTTCCCTCCCCAGGAGTGGTCGACCAACAAAGATCACTCCAAGAGCATGGCGTGTAATAGTCGGCAAGGTCACAAAGGACCCCAGGGTAACTTCTAAGCAACTGAAGGCCTCTCTCACATTGGCTAATGTTCATGTTCATGAGTCCACCATCAGGAGAACACTGAACAACAATGGTGTGCATGGCAGGGTTGCAAGGAGAAAGCCACTGCTCTCCAAAAAAAACATTGCTGCTCGTCTGCAGTTTGCTAAAGATCACGTGGACAAACCAGAATTCTACTGGAAGAATGTTTTGTGGATGGATGAGACCAAAATAGAACTTTTTAGTTTAAATGAAAAGCATTATGTTTGGAGGAAAACACTGCATTCCAGCATAAGAACCTTATCCCATCTGTGAAACATGGTGGTGGTAGTATCATGGTTTGGGCCTGTTTTTCTGCATCTGGGCTAGGACAGCTTGTCTTCATTGATGGAACAATGAATTCTGAATTATATCAGAGAATTCTAAAGGAAAATGTCAGGACATTTGTCCATGAACTGAATCTCAAGAGAAGGTGGGTCATGCAGCAAGACAACGACCCTAAGTACACAAGTCGTTCTACCAAAGAATGGTTAAAGAAGAATAAAGTTAATGTTTTGGAATGGCCAAGTCAAAGTCCTGACCTTAATCCAATCGAAATGTTGTGGAAGGACCTGAAGCGAGCAGTTCATGTGAGGAAACCCACCAACATCCCAGAGTTGAAGCTGTTCTGTACGGAGGAATGGGCTAAAATTCCTCTAAGCCAGTGTGCAGGAATGATCAAAAGTTACTGGAAACGTTTAGTTGCAGTTATTGATGCAAAAGGGGCGTCACACCAGATATTGAAAGCAAAGGTTCACTTACTTTTGCCACTCACAAATATGTAATATTCGATCACTTTCCTTAATAAATAAATGATCGAGTATAATATTTTTGTCTCATTTGTTTAACTGGTTTCTCTTTCTCTACTTTTAGGACTTGAGTGAAAATCTGATGATGTTTTAGGTCATATTTATGCAGAAATATAGAAAATTCTAAAGGGTTCACAAACTTTCAAGCACTACTGTAGCACTAAGCCTGTAAACCCAATGTCTTAATGACCTCATTATTAAGAAAGCAGACAGTGGCCTGCTAAAAACATGTCTTACTGTACTTCTTTCATATTGTTACTGTATATTCAATATATACCAAGGTAAAGTATTTTTCTGGATTTTTTACATTTTCAGAAATTTGAAAATAACTATTTACTATGCACTATACATATGTGTTATGAACAAACAATATAAATGCCACTATGTGCCTGTTTGCTAACATTTGGCATGCTTTCATTACATTACTTACATTTCATTTATCTACAAGAAAGTTTTTCTTTAATGCCTTTTAAAAATTAATTTTATTAATTGTGTGCAGACAGCAGCAGCACTTTATTATACTTGTAACTGATTTATTTTAACTGTACTCAACATTGCATTGCATTGCTGACTCTGTGAGATAAAATATGCTTCATGTTACTTGTAGCGCTCATTACTTGTGATTTACATTGCACTCTATTTTTTCTTTATTAAATAACAGAACATTCTCAGACCTGCTTAATTCCAGTTCTAGGTTGTAGAGTGTAGGAGCCTATCCTGAAAATCCTAACAAGGAAACAGCCCTGGAGATAGCATAGGTCCACTGCAAGATAAACTCACACAGGGGCCAATTTGGAATTGCTACTTGACTTAACTTCCACATCTTTGGTGACTTGGAAGGAAACCGGGAGCACCCTGGAGGAAACCAATGCACACAAGAAAGAATGTGCAAACTCCACCTAGACAACAACTGAATACAAGATCAAACCTAGGATGCTGGATCCATGAAGCAGTAGCACAAACAATGGGAGCCTCGTGACTCTGTATAATTATCCTTAGTAATCCAAAATCCAAAATAATATACTCCATAATTCTTAATCAATCTAGTCAAGCTTCACTATAGGACAAGAACACTGGAGTGCATTCACATAGAGAGTGTCATTCTTTGGTCTCTATTTTGTCTAATTAGAGTGACTTTTTTCTTTTCTTATTCTGCATTTAGAAAAGTACCCTAATGTTATTTATATTTAGAAGCAATAATATTTATTTTCGCAATATCGTTTTGCAATATCTTTAAAAATGTAAGTTTCCTTTACCATCTTTGTATTTCATCTTTTTCTGCAGAGTTTACTCTTTAATTGTAATTGTGACAAGCAGTGCAGACACAAGTGTAAATAATACTGAATGCTAAAGGGAGCAGTTAGATCAATGCCATATTCATTTGTGTGTTGACTAGCAATAAAAGTTTGAAATCAGTGGTTCTCAAGTTCAGTCCTGTTGACCATTTTAACTGCAGATGTTCAAGCACAACCAACCTTGGCTTTTAACTACAGTAGACTGCTGCCTGCACTAATCAAGATGTTATTTCTCAGTTTCTACCTTTTTTGTGTCATTACAAAATGTGCTTATTAAATTTATATTAGGATTGTAGCAAGCACTTGTGTGTAATGCTGAGATTAATTATTTGTTATTTTCCTGCTTCTTAACTGTTTTCTCTTTTTTATGTTCTAGTTATTTAAGCCTTTCCTCTCTAATTAGCACACAAGTGAATATTTCACTGAAGTAGCTTCTCCTCTTAGCTTTCAGTGTCATTTGCAACTTTCCATGCCCCTTTAGTAGTTGTCGGTATTTTAATATAATTAAGGGAGAAACCTTGACAGAAATTGGTGAATTAAAACAAAATGGTAAAATAAAGTTAGCATTAAATAATTAGAAGACTCCCTATTAATTTGTGAAACTGGATGGAATAAAAACCTGCACCCATAGTGGTACCCCTAGTGTAGGACAGACTGGCATTATCCTTTCTTAACTTGTCTGGATTACAGGTCCTTGGCTTAGAAAGTCAGGTATGCACTCTCTTAATGTCAGCTAAAAAGTCTCGGTTTCCAAGAGAGGACCCCTCTTCAGAATGCAGCCTCTGCACAGACATCTCTTCAAGGCATGGTCTGGACATCCAAGCTTGAACAAAGAGCCATAATTCAGCGATTTGGCAACCTCGATGGAGGAACCTTTGCTCAAATAGACACCAATGAAGATGGGCTTATGTGCACCTAAGAAACCAATGGCAAGACATCTTCTCCTTCATTTAAAAATCCCTTGCACAGCCCAAACCTGTGCTCTTCTCATCAAGCTCACTGTTCTCAACCTGGTCGTAATTTAGGCTGTCCAGAGCTAGACACTAAAGCCAACAAAATGTGCGGTCATAACAGAGTTTGGAGAAATCCGATTTTACTCTGGTGGGCAACTGTATTGGACTGGGAAGGGTGGAAGGCTTGTCTGTATTGGAGGTAAACAAGGGTGCCAATAGTCCAAACCTTGCTGAGGAATGGCAAGTGAACCAAGAGAGAGAGACATGTATGGAAGGCCACACGTTTGTCCTGCTGAATATGGTAGTTGACTAATCACCAGCTTACCCAGCAGACATTATTTTACTGGACCAACACGTTTTTTGAACACAAAGTGAAACTGCTGTAAAGCTCACAAATACATGGTGCAACCAGGGCGAAGAAGAAGAAGACCTCAAGAACAAAGAAAGAAAGCATTGTGTACATTGAACCATAAGTACACCTGCTTTGATTCAGAGAACTATTACTTGTAACTTAACAGATAGAAACTTGTAAATTAATAGATTAGAATAAAGCCAACTAATGTATTATGGTATTGGTGTCAATGTAGCTGAAAGGTAATGACCTTGTGAGGGATAAGTTCTACATTTTATATTTTTCTTCCTAAATCCAGTAAGAAAGTGCTGAACAACATCTCTCACGTACACACATACACACAGAAACTCTGTTAAGTAAGATTTGTATTTTCTTCAAACGGCTTTAACCAGACATTTAATTTCACTTAATAAAACTACTGGAGTCTAAGAAAATTATAGCAACTGTATTGTCATTTCTGCTACAAAACAATTTCATATGGGATATGTTTTAATTATTCGTCTTTGCAATTTTACTCACAGCATTCAAACATGACACAATTTCCTTGCATTATAAAATGTAAATTATTTCTAAAAATATTGACAAATAATTTAACTTGACTGAAAAGAGTGACTTCTTCTTATCCACACACATTTCAAAAAAAGTTTCGAATTTTCAACACTATCAACTGCCAGATAGTGTTCAGAAGTCATTAAAAAGGTTAACAAAATGTTAGGTTACGTTGCACCTTGATATGTAGAGTACAAGTCAAAGGAGGTTATGCTGAAACTTTATAACACACTGGTTAAACCTCACTTGGAGTACTGCGTACAGTTTTGTTCTCCAAGCTACAAAAAGGACATAGCAATACCGTGGAACCTCGGTTCACGAACGTCTCGGTACACGTACAACTCGGTTTACAACCAAAACATTCGCCAAACTTTTGCCTCGGTTCACTCGGTATACGAACAAGCCAGTTTCCCTTTCGGTTTGTACATGTTCAGTCTCTCCCTGTGCATTTCCTGTGCAGCAAGCAAGAGAGAGAGAGCGAGAGAGCGCGACACACACACACACACACACAGGCAGTGCGAGAGAGACAGACGCACACACACAGGCAGCGCGAGAGAGAGCGCGCGCACACACACAGACAGCGCGAGAGAGAGCGCACACACACACAAAGGCAGGGCGAGAGAGACGTGCAGACACACAGGCAGCGCGAAAGAGAGCTGGACGCATTAAGGTAGGAAGGCAGTTAAAGAATGCACTGGGCTTGATTTTGTTTTCATTTCTGTTTCCAGCGATCGGTTCGTAGCGTGCATTGTTGCAATGTTACTTTTCTTGGTTGTTTATTAAATTACGGATTTTTTCAAATGTTCATTTTTTTCCCTGTGCTTAAAACTCATTAAAAAAAGTGCTTTTAGCCAGCGGTTGTTAGCGCTATAGCGCGAACTATTGCAGTGTTAGTTTTCTTTGTTGTTTAAGGTTTTCTCAGTGTTATTCAATGTTTTTACATTTAGTTTACTATTACACTGTGCATTTTATGGTTTAATTAACTATATTTGTGCTTAAAAAAAATATATATTTACATACAGTTCGTATGGTCAGGAACGGATTAATTGTATTTACATACAATCCTATGGGGGAAATTGCTTCGGTTCACGACCAAATCGGTTTACGACCAGAGTTTTGGAACGAATTATGGTCATGAACCGAGGTTCCAATGTACTGGAAAGAGTCCAAAGAAGAGTGATTAGACTCACTCTAGGGCTACAGGTGAGGAATTATAAGGTAAGATTAAAACAAATGAGATTTTTCAGTTTAAACAAAAGAAGATTAAGAGGAGACAAGATTGAAGTGTTTAAAATTATGAAGGCAATTAGTACAGTGGATGAAGACTGTTATTTTAAAATGGGTTCATCAAAAACACAGGGACAGAGTTGGAAACTTGTTACGGGTAAATTTTGCACAAACACAAGGATGTTTTTCTTTACACGAAGAACTACAGATATAGAATAGGTTATCAAGTAGTATAGTTGATACTTAGAAATTAAGGAGCCTTCAAAACTAGAATTGATTTTATTTGGAAGAATGAAGTGGATAGGACTGGTGAGCTTTGTTGGGCTGAATGGCTTGTTCTTATCTAGACTGTCCTAATGGTTTGATAAATATATATATTATGTGACACATTTAATTGCTTATACTCACATTTTATGTTATTACAAGATGAGCCTGTCACTTTAGGAAAACAACAACAACATTTATTTATATAGCACATTTTCATACAAACAGTAGCTCAAAGTGCTTTACATAATAAAGAATAGAAAAATAAAAGACACAATAAGAAAACAAAATAAATCAGCATTAATTAACATCGAATAAGAGTAAGGTCCAATGGCCAGGGGGGACAGAAAAAACAAAAAAAACTCCAGACGGCTGGAGGAAAAAAAAAAAAAAAATCTGTAGGGATTCCAGACCATGAGACCACCCAGTCCCCTCTGGGCAAAAGAGCCCTACATGACCAAAAGTAGGAGCCCATATGGCTAGGCTCTGTGGGAGTTACTCAAAGTGAGTATATGTGCGAAGTGTGAGCTCTGCACCACATTGAAGAAACACCACACTTAATATGGTGTAGGAGTCAGCCTAACCAGAGCAGGTGGTCACCCATGTCACTGCTCCTGAAGCGACCACATGGCCTTCAAATGGCAGTTGTATGCTCCTGTTGGGTCCGTCCCCTGATTATCTGCCTTCACCCTCTACAACAGGGGTGCCCACACTTTTTCGGCTTGTGAGCTACTTTTAAAATGACCAGGTCGAAATGATCTACCTACATTAAAAATGCTATACAATACAATAACATGCGCTAGAACAGTACTGCATAAACATTAGTAGGAACAGTCTATATTAAATGGCAAGGGACCTTGTATTTGGCTGTAATATGTGTCACTGTAGTGTGTGCCTTTAATTTTCTCTCGCAGTAATACTGTTTTTTTATTTCCGTAAAATGCCTGTAATTTTCTTTGACAGTAATACTGTGAACCGAAGTAATTTCCCCCATAGGATTGTATGTAAATATAATTAATCCGTTCCAGACCATACGAACTGTATGTAAATATATTTTTTTAAGTTTTTAAGCACAAATACTGTTAATTATACCATAGAATGCACAGTGTAATAGTAAACTAAATGAAAAAACATTGAATAACACTGAGAAAACCTTGAACAACAGAGAACACTAACACTGCAAGAGTTCGCATTATAGCACTACGAACCGCTCGCTGTAAACACTTTTTTCAATGAGTTTTAAGCAAAGGGAAAAAAATGAACATTTGAAAAATCCGTAATTTAATAAACAACCAAGAAAAGAAACATTGCAACAATGCACGCGCGCACCTGTGTGTGTGTCTCTCTCGCGCGCCTGTGTGTGTGTGTGTCTCTCTCGCGTGCCTGTGTCTGTGTCTCTCTCTCTCTCGCGCCTGTGTGTCTCCATCTTGCACGCCTGTGTGTGTGTCTCTCTCGCATGCCTGTGTGTCTCCCTCTCGCGTGTGTGTGTGTATGTGTGTGTGTGTCTGGCACGCCTGTGTGTGTGTGTGTGTCTCTCTCGCATGCCTGTGTGTGTGTGTCTCTCTCGTGTGCTTGTGTGTCTCTGTCTCGTGTGTGTATGTGTGTGTGTGTGTGTGTTTCTCTCTCGCACACGTGCCTGTGTGTGTGTCTCTCTCTCTCTCTCTCTCTCTCTACACAGGGAATGCACAGGGAGAGACTGAACACATGCAGCCCCGCGCATGCGCACTTCACCAGAAGACACACACACGGACACCTGGACGCACACAGGGGTTTTATTAAAGGGGATGATTTATTTATTGTTACATTGCACAGTATTTTTATTTATTTGAATATTTTTTAATTTAATTTTGTCCATATTCCACCATAATAGGGATCTCCTTGGGTTTATTTCCCAGTACACTCATAAATTGTGAGGAACCTCAAAGTGTTTGTGAGGTTTAAATCCCAGATTTTAAGCATATGTCTGCAAGGTTCATTCATCACTGCTATGTCAAGGTAAGCACTGCGATATACAGACCAAAAAGTGGGCTCAGAACAGTGCAGATGGAGCAGTTGCACCTGGGCCCATGGTGACGGTATGCTTGTTGTTTTGCTAGGCTTTGCTAGTAACATGCTTGCCTACTTAACACTGAAATGAAAAGGCCAATCCTGTTATAATTTCAACAGCTCAATAAACCTCAATTATGAATTACTTAATTATAACTACCTTTTACGTATGGCCAGCTGCATCATGAGGGTGACTTAGGTGCACAACCTTGGGCCGAGATCATGATATGACCATAGCAAGTACAAGAAAAAAAGCCTAACAATAGGAAAAGTCTAAGTTTTCACTGACAGTTCAGGCACACTCAGCAATTCACCATCCAGTACACACCACTATCCTACTTCTGTCCTCACGGTTATAAAGCTAACAAATCTAACCTAAAGAAAAATCTTTAAAAGAACGATATGAGTGGGTAATGCACAATCAAAGCAGGAGTATAATAGATTCCATTTTATGTACATAAAAAGACAAATGGATGGTTATAGAAAGCAAGAGCTCAGTGGTGCAGTAAAAGGGAAAATGAAAGAGAGGCAGAAGCAAAAGAGATGTTTTGCCGTAAAAATAAATATATAAATGATGATTTCAACAAGCCATAATTACTGCAGTTAAGACTAATGATGTTGACCTTGGTTAAATTCAGGAAATAGCTAATACCACTGCTTCCAGCTGATTGCATTCTGATAACACGAACATACATGTGAACAACAGTGTGGAAGATGATAAAACCACTGCAGAAGAAAACACACACCAAACAACACCAAACCTGAACAAAGGAATCCCTCATATGGTATATTACTTTATTTGGTGCTAATACTCGTACGTGAAACCAAAATACTCAGTTATATGTTAACTTTTTACCACAAAATGACATAAGCCTTTTAAAACCGTGTAGGTGATGTTAATTAACTATGCTATAAGAAGAAAGTTGATTTTCTGTGGTGTTTTACTCATCAATTAATTTTTTACATTCATTGTATGCCCAAATGAACAAAAAAGAAAGGTGAAGCTGACCTGTTATTTTATTTTTTATCTAATGTTTCCACTTCAACCTCATTTAACACTGACATATGTAATATTCATACCATTACGTGCATTTGCCTAATGGGTTGGTGAAGTGAATTTTGAAAGCCTGGGGCCCATAGGAGACTTAATCTGACCTTGCTTATACACTCACCTAAAGGATTATTAGGAACACCATACTAATACGGTGTTTGACCCCCTTTCGCCTTCAGAACTGCCTTAATTCTACGTGGCATTGATTCAACAAGCTGCTGAAAGCATTCTTTAGAAATGTTGGCCCATATTGATAGGCTAGCATCTTGCAGTTGATGGAGATTTGTGGGATGCACATCCAGGGCACGAAGCTCCCGTTCCACCACATCCCAAAGATGCTCTATTGGGTTGAGATCTGGTGACTGTGGGGGCCATTTTAGTACAGTGAACTCATTGTCATGTTCAAGAAACCAATTTGAAATGATTCGAGCTTTTGACATGGTGCATTATCCTGCTGGAAGTAGCCATCAGAGGATGGGTACATGGTGGTCATGAAGGGATGGACATGGTCAGAAACAATGCTCAGGTAGCCCGTGGCATTTAAACGATGCCCAGTTGGCACTAAGGGGCCTAAAGTGTGCCAAGAAAACATCCCCCACACCATTACACCACCACCACCAGCCTGCACAGTGGTAACAAGGCATGATGGATCCATGTTCTCATTCTGTTTACGCCAAATTCTGACTCTACCATTTGAATGTCTCAACAGAAATCGAGACTCATCAGACCAGGCAACATTTTTCCAGTCTTCAACTGTCCAATTTTGGTGAGCTCGTGCAAATTGTAGCCTCTTTTTCCTATTTGTAGTGGAGATGAGTGGTACCCGGTGGGGTCTTCTGCTGTTGTAGCCCATCCGCCTCAAGGTTGTGCATGTTGTGGCTTCACAAATGCTTTGCTGCATATCTCGGTTGTAACGAGTGGTTATTTCAGTCAAAGTTGCTCTTCTATCAGCTTGAATCAGTCGGCCCATTCTCCTCTGACCTCTAGCGTCAACAAGGCATTTTCGCCCACAGGACTGCCGCATACTGGATGTTTTTCCCTTTTCACACCATTCTTTGTAAACCCTAGAAATGGTTGTGCGTGAAAATCCCAGTAACTGAGCAGATTGTAAAATACTCAGACCGGCCCGTCTGGCACCAACAACCATGCCACGCTCAAAATTGCTTAAATCACCTTTCTTTCCCATTCTGACATTCAGTTTGGAGTTCAGGAGATTGTCTTGACCAGGACCACACCCCTAAATGCATTGAAGCAACTGCCATGTGATTGGTTGATTAGATAATTGCATTAATGAGAAATTGAACAGGTGTTCCTAATAATCCTTTAGGTGAGTGTATACTGTATATATACTAGCAAAATACCCGTGCTTCACAGCGGCAAAGTACTGCCTTAAAATTTTTATTAAGAAGAAAATTAAACCATTTTAAACTGAGGGAAAATATACCAATAATTATTTGTTAAGGATCTCTTTGTATACCACATTGTCAGTTCGGCCCTCCGATTGTAATATAACCAAGCTGTGCACTGAGCTTACTCTTGAGCATGCAACGTACAGTTGGCCATGTAAAAAAGCAATCTTGTCTCAAATCTCACAGCTTGGATTGCTGCTGTCATAATCGGTTTGAGTTTCATGGTTTGTTTCAATTATGACAGTATTTGCAGGATTTGTGTTGAAGTGACATTCGGCATCTGTCAAGTGTTATAAGCATACAACCGGTTTCATCGATAACTTCACATCCAGCTTTTGAGAGTTTAAACATTCATAAACATCAAAGATGTTTAAGAGGCATTGGTGGTTGTCGAAAGGTGTAAAATATTTGGCCATTTCGGTACACTTGAAAGCGGCAACCGAACAATTCAGCGGCAGCCATCAACTCACATGCAGAACCATAGGTGAAGGGCTTAAGCATTTCACTCTTATAGTGCTCCTGTGTAGTATAATTATCTCCTGTACCGTCATCAGTCCACACCTTGAACCTGTCCCAGTCATCTATACTAATAAACGGCAAAGCCCTCACTCACTCACTCACTGACTCACTGACTGACTGACTGACTGACTCATCACTAATTCTCCAACTTCCCGTGTAGGTAGAAGGCTGAAATTTGGCAGGCTTATTCCTTACAGCTTCCTTACAAAAGTTGTGCAGGTTTCATTTCGAAATTCTACGCGTAATGGTCATAACTGGAAGCTGTTTTTCTCCATTTACTGTAATGGAGATGAGCGTGAAACCCGTGGGGGCGGAGTTTCGTGTGACATCATCACGCCTCCCACGTAATCACGCAGTACGTAGCGAGCGAGTGACATATACAACCATATTCATGAGTTCTGCTACTTCGGAAACAAAGCACGATGTAAACCTAAACTTTAAATTAAGTTCATAGACAGGCTGCCGCTAGCGTTTGTAATTTAGTGCCTGCCCATATAAGGCCGTCCGTCAGCGGCAATCCAATAGAAACACTGCCACGGGTAAATATTCACGGGTGAAGGACTGTGCTTATGCAGAGGAAGATGAGATGGTCAGGGTGGTGTTTGGCACAAACTCAGCGAAACTGCGAGAGAAAGTTTTAACTGCCGGGACTTAGGTAACATTAGATACAGCCATGGACATAGCACGACATGGCACCAGCACAGCTGGGAAACTTCGATGCATGTACACCGAGCGGCTCACGTGAACTGACGCAGTGCACAGACAAAAAGCAACAGTTCCAAAGAGCGCTGAACAAAAACCGAATTACACAATTGAAAAGGCAGCAAAAAAATATGAAGCGTCTGATACATACAAGCATATTATTCATAACTGCAGCTACTGCAGAAACAAAGCACACGGTGGAAAAAGTGAATGTCCCACTAAAGGAAGACAGTGTTAAAAAAAACACCCGTACATGCAGTGTGTCAGGTCTCAGATAAAGAAGAAGACGAGCTGTTTATTGATGCAGTAAGAAACGAATCTTTTTCATAGCTTCTTTAACACACTACGTCTCCGCTGCGATACGCGGGTATATATATATGTATATATATACCCCGATCTACATACTCGAATAATGAATACTTTATTCGCAATCAATGATTGTTTTGGTAAAGCCATACTCAGTGTATTCATTAGATGAACGGTAAAAAAGTAAGAGCGAGGGGAGGGTGACTTATTGAGGCATGCAGGCAAAACCACAATAGCACGCGGGCTCGATGTACGAAAAAATATATCTTTTCAAGTTCTATTTAGTCCATATGTGTCAAACTCAAGGGCCACGGGCCACATCCGGCCCGGCGTGTAATTATATCCGGCCCGCAAGATCATTTTATATACTGTATTATTGTTATTAATGGCCTGGGTATATGAAGCGCTGGTAACACAATAAACTACAGATCCCATAATGCAGCGCTTCAGCTGCCTTGCCGAACACTTACCGCGTTAATCAAGTCTAGCTTATGAAGGTGCAAGTTATTGTGAAGCTAGCCCACACGATGCCGAAGAGAAAAGGTGATTCTGAACATAGAGCCTTTAAAAACCGATGGGAGGCTGAGTATATGTTTACTGACATTGCCGGTAAACCCGTGTGTCTCATTTGTGGAGCTAATGTGGCTGTAATTACAGAATTTAGCACATGTCTGTGTGAGAAGCTCTTCTCAGTGATAAAGACTAACAAAACAGCACACAGGAGTCGCCTCACTGATGAGCACCTGCAGTCCATCCTGAGAATCTCCACAACACAGAACCTCACACCAAACATAAACGAACTTGTTGCCAAAAAAAGATGCCAGGCGTCCAGCTCTAAAATGACATATGAGCAAAGACAACTGAATGATTTGATTTGTTATTGCTGAAAGGAACACATTTTATTTATATTTCCAGGTTTTGTTATGCAGCATGTTCATATTTGAATTTGTATAATTTTGACAGGATATATTTTTATGGAGAGCAAAATCTTTTGGGATATTTAAAATCTAAGTTTATTTTTTATATAAAATTACATAAGAGTAAAGAAATTTGAATGTTTGTTCTTTTAACGTTTACTTTATTTCTAACTTGTATAATTCAGACAGGATATATTTTTATGGAGAGCAAAATATTATAAGTTGTTTAAGGTTTGAGTTGATTTATTCAGGAATAATATTCCTGTCTGTTTTTACCATTCCTACCAAAGATATTTCTGTTGACTAAATAAAAATTCCTTCTATTTAAAATTTAAATAGAACTTGAACAAATACGATAGTTCATAATATCCACGCAGACTTGCACGTAAGAGCGGGAGTTATCCGTTTTAACAAGCAGCGTATTGCACTGATACAAAATAGCTGTGTGTGTATATATGTAGATATGTATGTATATGTATATATATGTTTATATATGTGTGTGTGTATGTGTATATATATATGTATTTGTGTATATATATGTGTGTGTATGTATGTATGTATGTGTGTATGTATATGTATGTGTATATATGTAGATATATATGTATGTATATATGTGTGTGTGTATATATATGTGTATATGTATAGATATGTATATATATATGTTTGTGTGTGTGTGTGTAAATATATATATATATATATATATATATATATATATGACAGCAACACTCATCACTCACAACAG
>JANRMT010062811.1:4508865-4533115 GCA_026402145.1 Polypterus bichir lapradei | reverse complement strand
TATGTATATATATATATATATGTATTTGTGTGTATATATGTGTGTGTGTGTATGTATGTGTGTATGTATATGTATGTGTATATATGTAGATATATATGTATGTATATATGTGTGTGTGTATATATATGTGTATATGTATAGATATGTATATATATATGTTTGTGTGTGTGTGTGTAAATATATATATATATATATATATATATATATATATGACAGCAACACTCATCACTCACAACAGTGACAAAACAATTACATTGACAATCATGTTACGTTATTTTCAAAATGTTTCCTTTTCTTTTTCATTGCTTCTTTAACACACTACTTCTCCGCTGCGAAGCGCGGGTATTTTGCTAGTTCAATACATAAGACACAATGTTCCTCCGGATATCAAGAGTGAGCCTGATATGGCCGTGCAATATGTAACAAAGAGAATGGAAAAGGCAGGTGCCATCTCCGGCATGGAAACCACTCAGTAAGTGACAGTTCTTTGATCGATGGTGATTACCTCAATAGACATGTTAATGGGGGTACGGTTGGAACGATAAAGGAAATGGGTACCTGAACAATGTAAAGTAAGTCTAAAATACCTATACAATAACTATAATCGTAATAAACGAACAATAAAACAGCGGAGAAGCTGTGGATTAAATAATAATGTAGTTATCAGCAGGGAGACGTGAATCCCATGGTGAAGCAAGGAAGGGAATGTAGAGACCGGAGCGACGGACGGCCTTATATAGGCAGGCAGCCAACGACGTGGGAGTTGTTGGGATGGAGGACCCAACGCCGCCTCACACGGTGACCGAGTTGCAGGCTATGGATGTATATATGTACGTAAGTAGGATTCAGTCAGCGTTAGGAACCCGTGTACCAAATTTCTTGAAGATGGGCCCATAAGTAACAAAGACCGTTGGAAAGTTCAATATGGCGGCCGACAATGGTGTCATACCACCGAAATAGGTACGTACATCGGTTTCGGTTAGCGCAGGGAAGCCACCTACCAAATTTCGTGAAGATGGGGACATAAATAAGAAAGTTCAACATGGCGGACGTTGTCGACCGTTATGACCATTATGCGTAGAATTTCAAAATGAAACCTGCTTAACTTTTGTAAGTAAGCTGTAAGGAATGAGCCTGCCAAATTTCAGCCTTCTACCTACACGGGAAGTTGGAGAATTAGTGATGAGTGAGTCAGTGAGTCAGTAAGTGAGGGCTTTGCCTTTTATTAGTATAGATATAGATATATATAGATATATATCTGATTGTATGGGTGGTTACCTATCAGGTAACGCTTGTGGTTGGTCAGCAAGTCGGCTAAAATCCGCCACGGCGCCATCTCAGTTGCGAGAAGCAGATCATATAGAATGGTTGAAATAGTTTTACTGTCAAATAATGCAAAGAGTACACGACACGTGTTTCGCCCTAATTCTGATAGGTAACCACCCATACAATCAGATTGTGATTCAGACTATGAATGCCTTGAATGTAATTACCCCGATCTACAAACTGTCAAGTAAATGAACCACACGCCGTGGCGCAGCGTTAGGGGCTTCGTCTCTAACGCCGAGGTTCGATTCCCGAGAGGGAGTGCAGTGAGTGTGTACACCTGATGAGCCCAGAATTAGGGCGAAACACGTGTCGTGCACTCTTTGCATTATTTGACAGTAAAACTATTTCAACCATTATATATATATATATATATATATATATATATAGTGATAGTAGGAGGTGCTATACCAGTGCTTAACCCAACACATACGCAGGAGGCACACTTATAAAAACACAAATGTTCATTTTTCTTCACTCGTGTGGAACGTCTTCCCCGTTCCCACAAACCCACAACACAGGGTATGCACCAAACACAATATTTTACTTTGTCCTCTCTTTCTCTCTTTAATCTCCTCCACGGCAAGCTTGTCTCCCTCCTCCTGACTCTGGCTCACCGAGCAGTCTCTGCTGGCCCCTTATATAAGTCATCCGGAAGTGCTCTAGGTGCTCGTTGCCCCACTTCCAGGTGTGGTGGAAGAACCGCCAACACAGGCTCAGGAACAGCTGCAGCTCCCCCTGGCAGCACCCCTGGATCCCAGCAGGACTGTAGATAACTCCATCTCCCATGAAGCCCTACGGAAGTCCAAGGCACCACTGCAACCAATGGGGGCTGCCATCTAGCGTCCCGGGGATGTACTGTTCTGCCCAGACTTGCTTCCCCAGTCCTCACAGTAAACAGGCGTCCCAGCCAAGGAAGGACCCTGGCCGTCTGCAGCAATATATATATGTTTATATATTTGATGTATGTAATTTATTAACACATTGAAATCACTTTAGTTTTTTTTGTGTTGTGCCTTCGGACTTAATGGTGTGAGAAACCCCCATACCATTCAACTCATCTTGATGTCTAGTTAGACAAGATGTTGAGTTTTGGGGAGTTAATCCTAGTTTTTGGCCTCTTGATCTACAAAAAAAAAAAACTTTGTTTTTAGTCCATTTTTGGACCATATTTTGCACAGCAAATGACACCCTTACACTAAAGAGTAAATCAATAGGTCTCTTCTGCAAATATGATTGGAAGGACTTGAAGTTGTGCAAAGGGTTCACTCTGTAATGTGATACAAGGGGTCAAAGTTACTCATTTTCACAAAACTTTGAAACAACGGAGATCTGTAATATAAGTATGTAGAGTGACTTTTATGTGATTTTTGAGGATGGTGATCATGAATATGATAATATTTGATTCTTTACTGGTAGTCCCAAATCTTCCTAAGAACCATTTCCAGAAGATTAAAAAAATGACAAATTTCAAACATAAGCATGTAGGGTATCGTTTTAGACTATTTCATGGTCAGTGATTCTGAATGGAATGTTATTTTTAATTCTTTAATAGGGATCAAGGTTCCTATGCACCTCTATCAAAGCATGAAAAATTACATTTTTTTATTACAATTGAAAATACTTTGACTATAAACATTTCAACTGAAGTACACACAAATAATAAATTTCCAATATATGATGCAACTATTTTTATTACTTTTTACATCATGAAGTAAATAATTAAATTTCTTATGAACACCCCAAATTAGGGCAGCCTACGCTAATTCAAAAGTTTTATATTTAATTTTACATGGGAGGGTGTGCCTAATTTTAAAATAATAATAAATAATTTTACGCTGTGCTGTGTTGAGCTAAGAACATCACTTCAGGAGAGGCTTGCTGGATCAACAAGTTAATTAAAAGGGCAAGCTCAGTTATAGGCCGCACTCTGAACCCCCTAATGGTCGTAGCAAAGGAGGGGATTAAAACAAAAACTGAGGGACATTATGAGCAATGCTGCACAACCTCTCTCTGACACACCAACACTGAGGACTTTCAGCCAAAGAATGATTCAGAAGAAGTGTGTCAAGAAACGCTACTGGGCTCCTTTATGCCAGCAGCAATGCACCTGCATAATGAACACCATATTGGTACTGGGACATCCAAATCAGAAGTTTTCTTTCTTTTAGATTTTCTTGCTTTATAGTCATTATGGTGTGTGATCTGACCAAGGTGTATGGGTATACTTATTTATTTATGTACCTATTTATGTATTAATTTATTTAGTTAAAAAGCTTCTGTAAAAAGCCAACATTTTCCCCCGGGGTCAAAGAGTTGTATCGGATCTAATTTATTTTTTGCACCAGCGCCCATCAAATTCTAGTTATGACACAAGGCCTCGGAGAATAAACGAATAGTTTTTGGATCTCTTGGTGTCAACGAGTACAGGAAACAGAGAGTTAAACACACAATCAAAACTAACTGATTTAAAGAACTTTTTGTCTGCGCGTGTTTTTAAAGAGCTATAAACTCTTAAACTCGCACATTTCTAGTTTTGAACCTGAAGCAGATAAAGAGAAAGGTCTGATGAAGTTTCTTTTTCTATGATGAGGTGCGCCCACGTCGAGAGCATCGTCGCTAACCAATAGGCTCGCCCCTTCAGGCACCAAGAGACAGAAAAAAGATGTGCAATCTAATTTGTACGAGTGAGTGTTAATGCCAGAGTTCCTTGGAGGTCGTCATTAGCGGAGGTAAATAATGTACAGTACCTGATAGCCGAACAAAAGAAGCGTGAAACTGCCACCTTAGCAGAAAGTGAAATCCCACTCCGGCGTGTGCAAGCGCAGCCCTCCCAAAGGAGACGCCAGCAGCGACAGTCATCATCAGCTTGGATTCGAGTCTCGCGCTGCACACCTGGCCGTCATGTCCATCTTCCCGCTCTCACGTCCACGCAAACAGCGTAAGAAGAAAGTGCACCCAGGTGAGTTGTTCGTGGGTGACGGCTTAGCGCGCGTGACTGTGAGGCTGTCACCCTGGAAGCGTGTGAACGTTCAATCTATGTTCATAACGACCGCTTGGACGAGCTTTGAAACCGCAGCATGAAAACCAAACGAGTACCTGACTGCGCTACACTTTCTGTCCACCGTTTGCATCCTGTGGATTGCAACGATTCTTTGATACAATCGGCAGTTATCGGTAAAACGTAGCAATTTAAGGTGTTTGATGTTGCCAAGTCGACCGAGGTAAAAGCTGTTGCAAGCCTTTTAAAATCCACGCGAAAACAGCACTGAATGATCTCGCTCTTGACTTGCTTTACGGAGGGTGCCGCAGTGACTGCGGGTGTTCTTTTCGGTTGGTTTTCTTCATTAGAAGTCACTGCCTGCTGGTAATGGAGCGTTTCGAAAAAATCATTCATTTCAAGGTATTGCCCTGCCTTATGCCTCTTTGTCTCGTATCTGCTTAGTGAGGGTAGTTACTTGTTACATTTAGCACATCCTTCAGTTCCCTTGGGCTGTGTTTCTCAATGTGGCGTCCGTGATACATGTCGAGACGGTCGGCAAAATAACTTTTACAATTTGGTGTATAATTAGTAAAATCACTTATACTTGGTACTAACGGTCCGGTTATTCTCATGTTTTAAACAGTCACCACGAGGCATCCGATTAGAGTTCAAAAATTTATTATTAAACAAACTAAAGAAGCGTTCAACATCACACAGACTTTCCAGACTGCGGGGACACGTGCCGATGCGGCGGCAGCAACGTATATCACAAAGTCTGCACACCATAGTGTGTGTGTGTTTATTTATTTATATATCTGTAAAAATACAAATTTCCACCAGGGAACTTGTAAAGATAGATCGATCTATCTATCTATTAATTATACAGTGCCTTTCATTATCTATCTATAGTACTAGGGTGTTGTACCTTGTTAGCCATTAAGCACTTTGAGCTACTTTTTTGTATGAAAATGTGCTATATAAATAAATGTTGTTGTTGAATGTAGAGAAAAGCCAAGCAAAATGACACCTTTTATTGGCTAACTAAAATGATTACAATATGCAAGCTTTCAAGGCAACTCAGGCTCCTTCTTCAGCAAGATGTAAGGGGCCTGAGTTGCCTCGAAAGCTTGCATATTGTAATTTTCAACAGCAATACATCTGCATAATATGTCACTGTGACAGCCAAGTTAGAACTTTTCTTTCTTTTAAGATTTCTTGCTTTATAGTCATTCCGGTGTACTGTATGTCCAGACCAAAGTGTTTGTCCATCCATCCATTTTCCAACCCATTGAATCCAAACTGGAGCCAATCCCAGCCAACACAGGACGCAAGGCAGAAACCAATACCGGGCAGGGCGCCAACCCAACGCAGGACATACACAGCCAACCCACTGCAGGACACACACAGCCACACATTAGGGACAATTTAGAATCGCCAATCCACCTAACCTGCATGTCTTTGGACTGTAGGAGGTAACCGGAGTACCCGGAGGAAACCCACGCAGACACAGGGAGAACATGCAAACTCCATGCAGGGAGGACCCGGGAAGCGAACCCGGGTCTCCTAACTGCGAGGCAGCAGCGCTACCACTGCGCCACCGTGCTGCCCATCAAAGTGTTTGTGTGTGTATTAATTCAGTTATTTATTTATCTGTTTATTTAAGTAGCCTCTGTAAAAAGCCAAATTTCCCCCTGGTGATGAAGTTCTATCTATCTATCTATCTATCTATCTATCTATCTATCTGTCTGTCTATCTATCTATCATTTTCCGACAGGCAATTGAAACCAAATCAGCTGCAGCTCTGTCTCGCACTTCAGGTTTTTAAAGGGGATTACAGTAATGTAGAAGGCTAAACTTTTTAACACATGCTGAGACCCTTTGCACCAAGCATAAGCACACAACACTTAGGTTTGTGCCTGTCACTCCCATAATGTTCTGAGCCAGTAAAAATGATTGTGAAGCCCCACGTCTCTCATTTTGTATACTGTTGTCAGTCATGTGACTGTCGATCACTCATGACTCTGCTCAGTCGCACTGACGCTAGTTAGCTGGTTAGCTAAGCCAAAAAAAACTTTTAAGTAACAGCTAGATTTTTAGGTCAAGTGTCTACATTGTCATGTGAAAATAAGCCAACATCTACTAAAAAAAAGAAAATATTATTGCTGTGTATAGAATTTGGCTTTGTGAGTCCTCATTCTCAACACTGACTGTTATCAAGACAAAGTACAGAGGACGATTGCATGTGGAGGATGATCTCAGAGTCTTTCTATCATCCCTCACTCCCAGAATTGAGAAATTATGCAGTCAGAAGCCAATGCACCCATCTCACTAATTTACCCTGTACTTGATCGTTGAAGGTATATAAAAAATGTGGTGTAGTGCAGGTCTAAATGTAAACAATCTGGATAGGTGTTTTACTTTCAAGAGTTGCATTTTATGTTAATAAATGATTTGTTTGGTGTTTATAGAGGGGGTCCATCATTTTTTTTCTTCTTTCAAAGGTGTCCCTGCTTTGAAAAGTTTAAGAATCCCTGCTTTAGGGTCGATTTAAAACTACTAAAACTAATTTTAGTTCAGGCATTTCAGACTGAGGATTTAACTGATTCTTTCATTAACTAGCTCTTTATAAACATCCCTCCATTTATGTTACCTGCTTATCCAGGACAGGGATGTGGAGCAGCTGGAGTCTGTCATCTCCTTCACCAGGCACAGGTCAGGAACAACACCTGGACAGGGCCACAGTCTACTGTAGGTTGAGCACACATGTATACTCTGTGGAGAATTTAGCTACGCCAGTTCAGCGAACCTGGGTATCGTTGGACTGTTGGAGGAAAGACATGTAGACACATGGAAAATATGTGGGGAGCACCCGGGAAACAAATTTTAGCCTTCTTATTGCAAGGCGTTGTGGGAATTTGAACATGAGATGTCTTTTCCAGGTTGCCCACAGAGTAGAGTAATTATAGAGTAGTTATCCACTAGAGTAATGGGAAGAAGTCCCTGTAGTGAAAACAACAAAATGTAAGATAATGCTAGCGAAACCAATAAGTCATGACCCTTATCTTGCTATGTTTGATTATCGCAACACACCATCGTAAGTCTTAGACATCCTGCAAGGCTGAGTAGGAAGACAAGAATACTTCCACCTATTATGAGTAACACACATTTGCAACATTAAACTCAAAAAATAATTTTAATTGTGAATAAATATTTCTATTTTCTATTTCTATTTTTGGCACAAGTACATAAACCAAGCTTAATATGAAGCAGTGGTAGCAGCATTTTATCTAGGTCCATGATGATGTTTTTGTAACCAAACTGTAGCGTTTCTTCCAGCTGGCCATTGTTTCTGAACTGAAAGTAAGTTCTTGACTCTGCTGTCCCACTCACAGAGAAAACTGGAAATTTTGCATGCCCTTGACTGCTGACCCAGTAAAATGCACAGAACATTCAGCTATACTCTGACCTTATTAGCATCCATCCATCTATTATCCAACCCGCTATATCCTAACTACAGGGTCACGGGGGTCTGCTGGAGCCAATCCCAGCCAACACACGGCGCAAGGCAGGAAAAAAGCCCCAGGCAGGGTACACACACACCAGGGGCAATTTAGAATTGTCAATCCACCTAACCTGCATGTCTTTGGACTGTGGGAGAAAACCGGAGCACCTGGAGGAAACCCACGCAGACACGGGGAGAACATGCAAACTCCACACAGGGAGGACCCAGGAAGTGAACTCGGGTCTCCTAACTGTGAAGCAGCAGCACTACCCACTGCACCACCTTATTAACAAATAAAATAATTGCTTTGCTTTAAACATACAGTGCAACCAGAAAGTATTCACAGCGCATCACTTTTTCCACATTTTGTTATGTTACAGCCTTATTCCAAAATGGATTAAATTCATTTTTTTCCACAGAATTCTACACACAACACCCCATAATGACAACGTGAAAAACGTTTACTTGAGGTTTTTGCAAATTTATTAAAAATAAAAAAACTGAGAAATCACATGTACATAAGTATTCACAGTCTTTGCTCAATACTTTGTCGATGCACCTTTGGCAGCAGTTACAGCCTCAAGTCTTTTTGAATATGATGCCACAAGCTTGGCACACCTATCCTTGGCCAGTTTCGCCAATTCCTCTTTGCAGCACCTCTCAAGCTCCATCAGGTTGGATGGGAAGCATCGGTGCACAGCCATTTTAAGATCTCTCCAGAGATGTTCAATCGGATTCAAGTCTGGGCTCTGGCTGGGCACTCAAGGACATTCACAGAGTTGTCCTGAAGCCACTCCTTTGATATCTTGGCTGTGTGCTTAGGGTCGTTGTCCTGCTGAAAGATGAACCGTCGCCCCAGTCTGAGGTCAAGAGCGCTCTGGAGCAGGTTTTCATCCAGGATGTCTCTGTACATTGCTGTAGTCATCTTTCCCTTTATCCTGACTAGTCTCCCAGTTCCTGCCGCTGAAAAACATGCCCACAGCATGATGCTGCCACCACCATGCTTCACTGTAGGGACGGTATTGGCCTGGTGATGAGCGGTGCCTGGTTTCCTCCAAACGTGACGCTTGGCATTCACACCAAAGAGTTCAGTCTTTGTCTCATCAGACCAAAATTTTTATTTCTCATGGTCTGAGAATCCTTCAGATGCCTTTTGGCAAACTCCAGGCGGGCTGCCATGTGCCTTTTACTAAGGAGTGGCTTCTATCTGGCCACTCTACCATACAGGCCTGATTGGTGGATTGCTGCAGAGATGGTTGTCCTTCTGGATGGTTATCCTCTCTCCGCAGAGGACCTCTGGAGCTCTTACAGAGTGACCATCGGGTTCTTGGTCACCTCCCTGACTAAGGCCCTTCTCCCCCGATTTAATCCATTAATTTAATCCATTTTGGAATAAGGCTGTAACGTAACAAAATGTGGAAAAAGTGATGCACTGTGAATACTTTCCGGATGCACTGTAGATTTTCGTAGCAGTAAATATTACATTATAACATATTATCATTAAAATAATTATTTATAATTAATTATAGTGCAAGAACAATAAATATGCTATATTTGACAGCTAAATAGTTTTTATTTTTGAATTCACCACCCAAAAATATGTAAAACTAATATAAAAAAAGTTTACATTTTTTCAGTGTATGTCTGTGTGATCTTCTACAGTCAAAGGTCAATCAGATTGAACAAGGTCTGATAGAGAACTGACAAGGACAAGCAAAATATTACAACAGGAGTACAAAGGTCATGGATAAGCTAAAAGAAAAGGTGATACTATTATGTTGTAACCTGTTCAACCAAACGTGATCTGGAAAAAGGCTACAGTCTTGAGGCCTGTCAACATTCGTTCATATGAAGTTTGGCTTGACACTGGAAGCATTCTGAGGGGAAGTCATTGCCACCTTTGATGACCCATAACACAAACATAGAAGGCCAGTATGAGATGGATGAGTTAAAGAGGTGAACAGAGACCATAGATTGTCAAAAGGTTCAAGGCACAACACAACACTAAAACATACACCTAACAGTCCAAATGTTACTATCATTTCATCTTTTCTTTTCTTGACTGCGTATTATGAAGCCCCATTAAGTGACATGGGTGAGAAAATCTTGATAAAAATTTTTGATGATAGAATTTTTTTTAATTGGAAAAAATAAAAATTTGGTGAGAGGGGTAAAGTCAATATGACACACTTCTTTCAGAAAAGTTTGTCCAGTTTAGCGTTGGGGTGAGGGGACATAAAGATTGACAATATTATAAGAAGACAGACAAGCAACCCACGCGACAAGCTGACCGAAACACGGCGCATGAATACAGTAACTGCATAATGCTGATGCCCAATCATCTTATGTTCATTCTAAGCATACCTTTCGACAGTCCGCAGCCCTCAGCAGAGCTGTATGTTTGAACCTGGGGTGGGTGTTGGTGACTCACAATCACAGTCTCAGACATTCTCACACCAGATACAGTGTTTCAGTTAATTTGATGCTGTGTTTATACGTTATGTTTCAGTATCTTTGTTGTTTGATTGTGCTGTCTGCTGTGAGGATTTGGGGGGAAAGGTGGACATAAGCTACTGCATATCAGCAACACAGGGCACTGAACAGTACTGGAAGGAATGCCAGTCAGTTGCAGGGTTAATTTACGCAGAGAGGGAACATTTCAGATTGCCTAACAGGGAGTATTTGAGAATGTGGGGAAAAATTAGCATATGCACAGAAATCCATCACAGACAGGGAATGAGCAATTGTGTTATTAAAAACCTGAGCACTGTATACGTGAAGCAGCAGTGCTAATGATTGCACCACCAGGCCATTCCATTCTAAGTAGCTGGCCAAAATATTTTGAAAGGAATAAAAGAGAGAACATAACAAGCAGTGATAAGTCCTAATTAACTATGGTCTCCAACATACTTAGATTTGTCTCAGTAAAGGAAAAAGGAAACTATATGCTGCTACAAATTTTTGACAAAACAGGGTTAAGAGTAGGAACAAGTAGTCTAATTACTTCATTTGTCATTGCCCCTTGCTCTTAAACACTCTTTCATTTTTTAAAATTAGAGAGATATTAAATTAGTTAATTTAATCTTGGAGGAATGACTGTACTTGATTAAATTAAAAAATGCCTACAAAGTTGTCAGAATTTGAATTGAGTATGGTGCATAAATATTTAAATTATTCTTGTGTACCACACAAAAAGGCACAACACTGACAAAAAGCAGCCTAAAAGAAAGGAACCTGCTTAAACTATTTTACCCCATTGGTAAAGGGCAGAAAATAACCAAACTTAATTTTAAATCTCTTTATGTGGCATAAAGCAGAAAGATTTAGAGGAGTGACTTCGAAGCTTGGACCTAGGAGACTTAGGAGACTAGCAGGCCCTTTCAAACATGTCATTGCAGTGTTTGTTTACTTTATCTTGTTAATAATATAACAGTTTAACAAGTATTTGAGTGTTTTATACACGCAATATATTTAGTTTTCCTAAACTAGCTTGGAAAACTTTTTTCCTGTGTTTTATGACATGCATTTATTTATTATGAAAGATTTTGGCATGTTATTAGCAAGTTATTGCTTCAAAAGAGCATGTGTATGTAATGCTCAAATTAGCTTCTCATTTTTAGCATTTTGTGACTGTGTTATTTAAATACAATGTAAGGCGCAACCTTAATTAAGTTAATCTTTTATTGCACACTAGACATTAAGCCCGTTACAATAACGGGCGCTAGAACAGTAGTGCATAAACATTTGTATGAACAGTCTATATTAAATGGCAAGGGACCTTGTATGTAGCTGTAATATACGTCACTGTATTGTGTGCCTTTAATTTTCTCTCTCAGTAATACTGATTGTATTTCCATAAAATGCCTGTAATTTTGTATGACAGTAATACAGTGGAACCTCGGCTCACGACCATAATTCGTTCCAAAACTCTGGTTCTAACCCGATTTGGTCGTGAACCGAAGTAATTTCCCCCATAGGATTGTATGTAAATACAATTAATCCATTTCAGACCGTATGAACTGTATGTAAATATATATTTTTTACGTTTTTAAGCACAAATATAGTTAATTATACCACTGAATGCACAGCGTAATAGTAAACTAAATGTAAAAACATTGAATAACACTAAGAAAACTTTGAACAACTGAGAAAACTAAGACTGGAAGAGTTCGCGGTATAGCCTTACAAACCGCTCGCTAAAAACACCTTTTTTAATGAGTTTTAAGCACAGGGAAAAAAATGAACAGTTGGAAAATTAATAAACAACCAAGAAAAGTAACACTGCAACAATGCACGCGCACACCTGTGTATGTGTGTGTGTGTGTGCGTCCCGCGCGCGTCTGTGTGTGTGCATCCCGCGTGCACCTGTGTGTGTGCGTCCCGCGTGCACCTGTGTGTGTGTGTGCGTCCCGCGCGCGCCTGTGTGTGTGTGCGTCCCGCGGGCGCCTGTGTGTGTGTATCCCGCGGGCGCCTGTGTGTGTGTGTCCCGCGGGCGCCTGTGTGTGTGTATGCGTGCGTGTGTCTGTCGCGTGGGCGTCTGTGTGTGTGCGTGTGTCTGTCGTGCACGCGCCTGCGTGTGCGTGTCTGTCTCTCATGAGTCTATGTATGTGTCTGCACAGGAAGAGACTGAACACGTGCCGTGTGACCCTGCGCATGCGCACTTCACCAGAAGACACACACGGACACCTGGACGCACACAGGGCTTTTATTAAAGAGGATGATTCCTTATTTACACTGTTATGTAACTGGATGATAACGCTGCACAGAGTGCCATATCACAGGCACAGTCAAATGGCTGCATTCACACTACATGTACACTTTCTCACACATGGCTAAGTTAGAGATGCTAATCAACTAAACCAGCACACTTTTCTTATGTGAGTGAGAAACAGTAATTTGTGGAAAGGTGTCAAGAAAAAGTGATAGTATGTAAAATACTCACAGACTTTGAATGATCGAGGATTCACACTACCAATATATGAATATATATATACAGTATACAATACATATTCTGTTGTACATTTGATTGGGTATAAGTTAAACTTATTTGTTGGCATCATCTCGAATACCACCACATGCATATATAAGCCTGGCCAAGAGAGGACGGTTTCAGTTTGATAATATTGTTCTTGAAGTAAAGGTTCTGTGTAAGTACCGGATTTTCAGGTATGGACTATTGTGGCTGTGCTTCTTGACTAAGGATTTTGATTTTGGACTGGGTTTGTTTATTCCGGGTTGAATATGGAAATAACTTTGTTCCTTTTTGTATGCTTTCTGAAAATATTTATGTTTTGAAATAAATGTTCCTTATTTTTTTATAAACTTTTGATATTTTTTTTGGAAACTGAGGATTTTAACGGTTTCCTCTTCTGCCTTCTGTTTTCTCCAATAGTGTAATGAGGAATGACCTTATCTGCCTATCGGCAGAAAAGCCTGAAGCTCCATTATGGAGGCATAGGCCTTAGGTTGATGATAATAAAGCAGAAAACAACCGTAAACAGAGTGCCAGTCCTTCATAGGCCTCACATGCACTCACTCTTGCAAGAGTTGTCACCCAAGGCAAGTTTTTAACTCTTTCAGGGCTGATGTCGACTTTTGTCAAAAGGAGGAGTTGACGATGGTAATAGACTGTAAACTGTGACAAAACCAACCTTTACGTTTCATTTGGACACTTGTTGGTAGAAGGAAAGTTAGATTCATTGGTTTGAGTGAGATTCCCTGTGCTCTCGTGAGTAGCAAGGTACACACAACGGCAAAAATGGCACTAACATCTGGCGAGAGATCAAAGCGAATGCGTAAAGCAAAATACTCCATGGACAACATTTTGCCTGTTATCTCTCAACTGAACTATGACCTGCCAGACTCAGTTTTTGATACAAGTGATCAAAAACGAATGTGAGGTTCCAGCTTAAGCTGATCGGTCCCCAGCTAATCGTGGTACTGACAGTGTTCGCCAGGGAGGACTGCCACGTAACAATGATAAGAGGTAGAAGCCAGATTGTAATGCACTGTGACCATGACCGCTGCTGCGGTCCCAGCCGTGCAAGAACAGCCAGGCAGCAAGCCAGCTGCACATTCTTGGCAAACTGGCAACCACAGCATGCAGCAACAGACGTTTTATGTTGATTTCTGAGTGAAACCATTGTTTTTTGGAAAAAATATTCAGCACTCAAAGAGTTAAGGCATACACAACTTTAGAGGGTGCTTTGGTTTGATCTACCTAAGTTATAGATTGTGTTTGAGTGTTGTCATATCAGAAAACTACTGTAGTTTGTTTCAGTCATATTAAATTTCAAGGAGAACAACATTTTACAGTACCTTGTTCCTTTGTTTTTTTTAATAGTTGTTTAAGTAAGAAGTGTAATTCTTATTGTTGAAGCTTCAAGTGTTTGATTCCCTTTCCTGAAAAGCATAGTCTGCATTAGTGCATTCCTAAAACCAACTAATTTTTAAAAGTAAAACGATTAAATTACACGGCTGAAAAAAAGGCAAAACACACTGTAACAAAAAATGCAGGAAGGATGAATGATGTTGAAAATACATAAGCACAAAAGGAAAAAGTACCTCAAAATGTAAACAAATTGGTTATGTAATGATTTTTGATGTTTTTTGTGTATTATTATTAGTTTAGGATAATTTGGAATAAACAAGTGATTTTATTCTTTGTTATTTAATATCTATTTTGTAACTTGGTTATTGTTATGAAACTTGAGAGTTCTTAAGCACAAAGTCCTGAAATATCCCAAAAATGCCCACTAGAGGGGATCTTACCATTTAACCTTGGCTAGTACTAAGGACAAACACAGGTCTTTGTAGATAAAAATATTTATTATTCAGAAATATGCTTAAAGAAAAGTAAGCTCTGTGGAGCACAAAGACAATAAGGAGTTGCCAACAAAGGCAATTAATAAAGTCCCAATAGAAAATCCAAGAGTCGAATGTTACAAAAACAGAGTACAGGTTCAAAAAATCCAGCAAATCACATTAGAAACATTCCCCACACATTCAAACACATCAACTGCAAGGGACTACGGGTTGGCCTCACCATTCTAAGTTGCCTTGTGGTGATGGGTTGGTGGCCCTGCTCTTCAGGGAACCACTCAGAAAACACACGGTACAAAGGACAAGATGTTTTAACACAAGGAAACTACATCAGCAAAGGAATTAAAAATAAGCAAGACAGACATAACATATCAATTTAATCCCTAGTGTGTTTTTTTCTAGCAGTGCATTCCATTGCCATCATGTGAATCCAGAAAGCAAGTCATGACCTCATTAACCAGAAAGTATTTAAAGTGAAGATGCACTCCCTTGGCATCCAAGACTCAGGATTTCAAATCAAAAGATTTCATAGCGGTAGGAGTGTGTGTTTTATATAGATTTAGGTAAAAGAATTTCTCTCTCAATTCTTTTTTTTTTTAACTTAAACATCTGGTTGACATATTAGGATTAGTTTCCTCTCAATTTTGTTTTGGTTAATGGTCTGACCCCAGACTTTCCTCTGATAAAGACTGTTGCTTAGTCTTTTCCTAAAACACAAAATTATTTACTGCATTCCTTCGAAGCAGTACAGGTCAAAAGTGCTGATGATCTTAGCCATGTTCAAGTAATCCTTTGGTAAGGGAAAATGTCTCCTATGACATTGTGACTATGCCTATTCGGTGGCATGAGTCTGCGATCTTCTTGTGTCTATTGTAATTATGTATTTTTGATAATATTGCTCTGAGTATTTACAGTATCTAGTATGTATATATTGTGCTTCTATGTTTTTTATGTTCCTCCTATGTGGGTGGAACCTCAAGAGACAGGGCCTCTCTGATGTCACTGCTGAAGGAACACCCTTAGTTTTTATATTATGAAGCTGGGAGCAGATCCTTAAGTGGTTCATTGAAAGAGTTTGAGAGTACATTGAGTTTGGAGATTTCAGTTCCATTACAAGTTTTCGTTTTAGGATTCTGGATTTTTGCTTCTGTTTTGTAGTTAGGACTTGCTGGTCTTGAATTACCATTTAGGTAAATCCTTTTGCCTTATTTTGCCCTTTTTGTCATTTTTTGTTCTTTTTTTGTATATGTAAATAAATTATTATTTTATAAAGATTCATGGTGGACTTGCTTTTCAAGCCAGAGGTTTTTACTGGAAGATTGTTGGATGGATGATTTTTTGCTGTTTTCCTTTCCCTTGAGAGGCATTGTGATATATTTTGGGACATTTGAAGTTATTTGAACATTAAAAGCCAGTTCTCTATTTGTTGGTGCCTATACAGGACCAAAACCCATCCATAGAGTTAAAAGGTCATGATGCCTGGGGTGAAGCCTGTTCTAGGCAGGCTAAGGAGGGCTTCAGGCTGGCTTTATGGGTCTTTATTTCTCTATTTTACATGTTGTACCTTCATAACAGTATTCTAAGAAACTATTGTGCTGATAGGACCAAAACACTGTCAGTTAGTTTGAAAACTGCATGACATATATCAATATTACAGAGTTGATAGGGAAAAATCCCAAAAATGGTTTAAGCCAATGCTAAAATCAGTACACGAGAAATTATGATCAGTCATCAGCATTTGAAGGACAAAACAAAAGCAAAGGTTTTAACCAGAAATCTTCCATTATTTTTTTTTTTTTTTCAAAGTAGGTTCTTTTAACTTTTTTCTTTAAATCTTTTTATTTTAAAATTTTGACTGTCTTTAAATAAGCAGCCATCTTAGATATTATGGCGGCCAATGATGTAATGGGTCGCATGTCACATACATCACATGCTAAGCATCATAGTTTCAAATTGGAGTTGCCCATATAGATGCCACAAAAAATGGACTCGCCCATTGAATAAGAGACTCAAAATGGCAATATGGTGGCATTACTGATGAAGGCTTTACAGCCAAAACAATGTGACTTTTATATTTTGTTTTCCTTGTGACTATATCCTTTAACCTTTTTCACTAAAAATAAAATCTGTAAATAATAAAAAGAAAAAATAACACACAGAATCAAATGTACATGTTGTAAACACATTACAAATTTGTTTCTGACATATATTATAAACAAGCTATCTTATCTGAGCATGCAGTTCAAGATCAGTGAACATGTAGTAATTATGTGGTGGTCTGAATGTGATATCTCAGAAACATCTTGGTGTCTTTGGAGTCATTGAGAAACATATGTTATACTTTGAGAAAGACCTTCAGTCAAGCAGAATGCAGAAGTCAATATCAAATCTATGCATTTCTCATTTTCAATTTGATACTTTAGAAGGATAGTCTCTTGCATGTGGGGGAGGGGTCTATCCAGCAGGGGGCCTAGCTTCCTGGTTGGAATAAGTTCTTTCGTAATTACGGCATGTTATATAACCCGAAACGATATAGATATAATATAAAAAGGCGATACCCCTCCATTAGTGATACAGCAGTTATGAAATCACATAGGAGAAATTACTTAGCTTTCTTTAATGACAGTTTACGTGGCATAACAGACAGGAAGCCATGACATGACCTTATGTAGAGTCTGCCATTTTCATCTCTGCATTGGAAGGATTTTCAGAATCGGATGACGCTGTCTCCCATCCGTCAGTCAGCTTCAAAGGTGTGCCGGGCAATGTTCCAAGGTTTTATAACCTTTCTCCATGTGCAGGCCCCCACTTAGGTAAATCATGCAATTCCAAACAAAGAAAAGAAGATCCAATGTCATGCTGACTCTGTCACACAGAAATAGTACAATGCCCATTTTCGTAGTTGTTCTTAACTTGTCTTGTCTTAAGATGCTTGCGTAGCAATTCTTAATGCTGGGCCCCTATAGTAAATCTGGCTTTGTGTTAGCTGTACATGTGAGAAGAAAAGAAAAGCAGATTTAAAATATTTGCACAGAGCATAGTGACATATTAAACGTTTATTCTGATTACAAGGGTGGGGGGATCTTATTTTAGTCATACACTATGTCAATGTTATTTTCTCCATTAAAAACCTCAACAATGATTAGTCTCAATCTTCCTTTCAGATTTGGCTTTAAAACATGGGAAATGTGGACTTGCCAAACCTCAAACTTTTTCTAGAAAGATTATCCCCCAATCTTTACCTTAGAATGTTTACCAGAATATGTATTTTAGAATTACATTAATGATCTGATTTTTCATCTTAACCAATATTATTCCTTACAAATACTACTAATTAAAAAGGCCGGCTCAGTTATAGGATGCACTCTCAGTCCCTGGAGGGACTCAGTATACAATACTAAATTATATTGTATATAGAATTAAAAAGAAACATTAAGACAATGTAAAACAAATTGCAAAAAGTGTGCATTTCCAGCAACTCCAATATGTAAATATTTTCTTGTAAGGCATATTGGAATAGGTATTTAATGTGAGCAGCCAGGTTTGTCCAAGATGCCATACTCCTGTACTTTATGCAGGAGTATGCACACTTATTGTAAAGATCTCACACTTGCCCAATAAGGCATATATTTTAGGGCCTGGAAATAGAAGAGGGCACAGTACAGTGGCACAGATAATCTTCCCCCATACAAGTAGCCTATATTGGGTTATGGAAAGTTTACATGTCTCTGTTCTGTTGTAAGATGCACATACTGTATAAACACATAAACAAATCACCTTAAATTTGCTAGCTGAGATTCTTGCTGCTAGAACTAAACAAAATAAATAAAAAACCAATAATTTTACTGCTAGTAAAGTAAAGTAATGGATCTACAACCAGACCTCACAGAGCTGGTTATAATGGGTACAATAAAAATAAAAGAAACACACAAGCAACAACATTTAAAAGAAAAAGAACATACAAATTCTAGAAACATGTAAATCTTAATAACTTTTTTTATACCAAGTAGTCTCATCTTTCTTCTAGAGCAATAAGGTTTGTATTTCAGCATGGAATAAAAGGTATCTTGCCTATTATTTAAATGTCCTGCATGATTTAATTTAATGAAGTAGAAAAATCCCACTGAACTTTTAAGGCAAAAAATGCTGTAATTATTGCCACTTTTAGGTCTTTGTAGAATTAGTTATACACATGAGAATAAACTTAAACTAAACCCTTTTTACTATAAATTATTAATTTATTTAGCCATTTACTTTTTGAATGCTGCCCATAGTTTCTTTACCACTTTCTAAATGACCATAGGCAGGTCACACTCACTACAGTCGTGATGAAAAGCTATGAGAGAGTGATGTTGGAACACATTTGTGTTGTCACTGGTCTTTGAAATTCCTAACCAGCAGACTTTAGCATGTGTGGATTGGCAGCATCACATTCTCCATGTGGTCAAATACAGCTTCAACACCATCATTAGATATGCTGATCATATACATAAACATGATCACCGACAATGACGAGACTGCTTACTCACTGATGTCAGGACCACAATCTCATCCTTAATGTTAGTAAATCCAAAAAGCTCATCATAGATTTCAGAAAGCACAAGGCAGATCGCACATTGTAGAGGGTGTTACTGAAAAATTGAACAGTTTTAAATTTCTTGTGCAACCATAACTGACAAACTGAAATGAGCAAAACTCATTTTGTCTTTTGTCTAAAAGACGCACCAGTATGTGCACTTCCTCAGACGTGTGAGGGCCACTCTTATTTCTCCATCTGTTGTCATGAACTTCCACAGGTGCACAGCAGAGTCCATCCTGTCTCGCAGGGTAACATCCAAGTACGACACCAGCTTGGCTCAAGAACATAAAGCACTGCAATGGGTCGTGAAGACACCTAGCAAATGTCTTTTACAAATTATATTGGTGATCTCCTTATTGGAGGATTCCAGAATGTGTCATTTGTTATTTTTATAAGTTGGTTGTGAAAAAAATAACTTTTTGTGTTTGCTACATGTGTTACTCAGCAGGCTATATGGAGATGCATCAATACACCTTATTTTTTCTCATCAGTCCAATATTTTTTTGGGCCAAGACCACATGTAAATTGTATCTTTTACTTTTTGTTTCTTGCAGTATGTTTTGCTAACTATCACATGTGCTGAACAAACTGTTTTTTTCCTCTTTCACCCAAAGAATAAGATTGATTTTAAATGTGAAGGAGATTGTGATGGTAATTTTAGGACTTTAGTGCTGCTTAATAAATAACTGTTATTCTTATATTCTGGCACATCCAATGGATAAGCCTAGCTAATGAGGACACACATGCAGCAACAAGGGGCAGGTGCCAAAGTGCTTTTACTAAAACCATCAAAAAAATTGTCCAATTAGTGCAGTGTTCAAAAATGCTCAATAATTAATCCCAGAAAAACGTTGAACGTAAAATGAGGTTAAAAACATTCCCAGGCAGGCAACTGTTTCAAACTCAGTGCTGGTGCAACCTTTTTAAAATGGACGTCACTTCGGCTAACCATAAATGGGACCTTGCAGCCAAAGAGCAGACTAATCAGCAGTTCAGCCAAACTTCTATGTTTGCTTCTAGGCTTGGACCCCTGCTGCCATCAGTGGCCCCAGCAGGGCACTACGTCAAGCCTCCAACACCCGCTGCCATGCTCATGTCCCTGTAGTCTATGGCTCCCTGCTCAGGACACCTCACTGAGCCATCCAGTTCCCCTGCAGCCCCCACTGCCTTTCTCCTGGCCTTACACAGAGTCGATCCAACCAAGCAGCATGTCAGTCATTCCAGCTCCCTGTTCACTCAGCTGGAGGAGCCTCCTTCAGCCCCTGAGCATCTGCCGTATGTTTTGTCGAGGGACTTCTTCCCATCTACCTGCCTTCTCTCACTTTCTTTCACCCACTCACACCAGATTCCTCTGCCCCCTGCCTTCTCCCCTCCCATGTTTTAGTCTCCATTCTTTTGACTATTCTCTGATCCCCTTTCTTCGTGCTGGGGCCCCCCCCCCCCCCTTATATGCGTCTGTGGGCACAGCATCTCAATCGCGCACTGCAGAAATCAGATGAAGCAACATAGACAGACCGCGCACCCTCACCTGCAGATGCATCTCACTTCAATTACCTCACTAACCTCCCACAGCTGTGCGAGCATGCACACCCATGGAGACTGAACTGGCCGTTCAATTATTTATTTAAAATGGACCAGCTACTTAACTATGACCTACTATCCCACATTTGGTCACGGGGGTGCAGAGCGTTTATTATAAATGAGATGTGTCATTCCCATATAGTTCTTTGAAGACTGTGCGTAAAAAATGAAGAGGGTATTGATTTACAAGCATGCATCACTAGGAAGGTTTTTTTAATTGTCATTACTAGTTTAGTTTGTTATCTTCATAATATAAAAAAACATAGTATGTCCAAAGAATAGCCTGAAAAGCATTTCAATATTTCTTACTGTACTACTGCTTTAGAGTTAGTTACAGCAAATACGATTCTAGAATAGTAAATAGATGTTAAAAAGCATGCATTTCATTTTCTACTTAAGCATTTATTTACCAAAATACGTATGTATTGATAATGTCTAGTAATTTGTGGCTTTAATTTGTTGCTTGCATGTTTTTATTCCCTGCCTTGCAGGATTATTTCAGGTTGAAGATCCACATACTACTGACAGCACAACGCCTTCAGGTGAGAGATTCCATTTTCAGAGTGTTGCTATGGTGCAGGGGACTCCTCTTTTGTAAAGCACACTTTTGGGAATTGAGAGCAGCTAAAGCAGAATGACACATAAAGCTCATCCTTGTCACTTTTTTCAATAGCCCCTTACTAATTATAAGAAAACAAAATAAAACCTCTCAAATCTCAGCTGTGTAGTAATATTTTGTTTTCTGAAGAATTCAAAGCTTTGTTAAGCTTAATTATACAGAAACCCATCTATCCAAGTATATGTTGAAATGAAAAAGGTTGCATTTAGTTGACAAATTTACATCATGTTTAACTAGCTTTCAAATAAGCTTGCATGTTCATTTTGAAATATATATTTCTGTTATTAGGGGTTTTCCTGAGGAACTTTGCTGTTTTATAATGAATAGCTGTGTATGATGTTCTGTAAGCCTGGAATTTTAGAGTATTGATGTATTACTTTATTGAAAGCAAGGATTGTCAAAGTGCCTAAGTACAGTTGCAACAGTCAGGTTTGTCCTTTTGAAGATTGACCTGTTTTCAAAATAATGAATAATTAACAAAGTATCATTGAAATGAAGATAGCTGTTGATGTTATTACTCATCAGTTGTTGCTGCACCCATCTGTCATATTTCCAGTAGAAGGGTCATTTGCTCCACTCCAGGCTTGTAGAAAAAAATGTGGTAACCTTGCTTGTTATTCAGTAGCATAATAGAGTATAGCCAAAGTCAACTTTCCATTTCAGTCCTACTGTTGTACCAGAAAATACAGTTTTACTTTGTGAGTTATTGTGTTGTGTAGGCAATATAGTTCAACTAAAGACATTTACAGTATATTCAATGGTAAAAAGCATTTGTGTTTATTAGTGTGGAAGATGAATACCAGTTCAGCAGACTTATTAGAATGGCAAAAAATGCTTTGATAAATACATCTTTAAGTTCAATTGAATATTTTATGAAAACCCAAAAAGAGATCAATTGTAACTGAATAAAAAATGATCAAGTATAGTATGAAGAACAAAACTAACATTGCATTTAAATAGAATGGGCAATAACCCAGTGTTTGTATTGCCAAATATGTTTTTTTTTTCTTTCTTTCCTTCTTTCAGACATGCATCTTAAAAAGCAATGCTATGAAGAAAATGAGTAGGGTTGCATCCTGTGAAGCACCCATTATTTGAGAGCAGATCTAAAACAGCTAGCATAAGCTAAAGTATAATGAAAAGTAGCAAAACAATTGATATTTACTTAAAGTCCATGATTTGTAAACATTCTTGTAAAAACAAACAGTAAGCCATACACATAAAAAGTCAGCAAATGGTATCTAAAAAGAGGTTAATAAAGACAGATTATACATAGCAAATTTCCAAAAATAATAAATCGCTAAACAAAAATATAATTCCAAAGTACAAACATGATGGTTAAAGAAGACTAAAATCACAACACTGAAGGGACTCAAATGATGACTTTTGCAAAGCTCTGTGGTACTCATAGTAGAGTGAAACCACATGCTGAAATCCCACTGTTTGTTTCCCCAGTTCCTCTTATCAAAATGATTACTGTGTTATTAGAGAGCTACAGGTATATAGCACCTGACACAGACAGTAGAGGCCTGGATCAAATCTTCTTCTTCTTCTTCTTTTGGCTGTCCCGTTAGGGGTTGCCACAGCAGATCATCATGTTCCGCATATGGATTGGCAAAATTTTATACCAGATGCCCTTCCTGACGTAACCCTCCCCATTTATCCGGGCTTGGGACCAGCATGAAGAAACACACTGGTTTGTGCATCCTCTGTGGCTGGATCAAACAGCAGACAATAAAGGAATTGGAACAGTGGCCCAAACCAATTCCTGGCAACTTTGGATTCATGTAATAAAAACTGGGTAATAATTTGTGAGGCAGATGTTAATTTCACCTGTGAAGTCCATATAGGGCTTAAATTTCAGTATGGGATATAGAGAATTAAATGTATTGTAAAATCGTACCAATAGCTAGATTGCAAGGATGATTAAATGAGCTGCTTTTTATCATTACAAAATATTTTTCTAGTTAGTGTTCCCAAATTGTGTTGCCCTGATATAGAGGCACATCTCTCTAATGATGCAATATGTAATGTGCTACAGAAGCGCATAGTTACAGGGTCTGTTGAAACAATATACACTTATACTTAATTGCTGAAAATAACTCAGCAGCATTGTTAGTAAGGTTTTTGAAGCAAAAAGCAATTTCCTTAGTATAAGAATTAAATATGATGAACATAAAAGAACATATCACACATACAGTATTTATTTGATATGGTAGCAAATAAGATGCAGTCTTCAATTATGAGTAATTATTGCATTTAGGGTCAGTTCAGCTGAAAGTAAACAGACATCAGTGATAGCTAAAGTCTGATGACCTGCATGATTCACCTTGAAAACAGAGCAAAGGTGTTTTATAGTAGTTCAGACAAAATGGTTTATCTTCAAATGAAAAGTTTGATTTCACAAAGATAGCCTTAAATTTAGGACAAATAAAAAAAAAATTAATTAATGATTCGAAAAATTAAAGCATCAGTAATTTGTGGCATTTTAAATTAGAATTTCACTTAAATATTACTCTTCTTTAATTACAAAACTTTCTCCAGTATGTAAATTAACTTTATTTCAAATGTAAAATCTTTTTTTTCCTTAAGTTAATTTTAAAGTGGTATTTTTCATTAATTGCATGTCAGTTAATACTAATATTATGTCTTTTTCATTGTATTTTGTAGAATTCTGTAGCTGTGTTTTGCATCAGGCATTTGAACATACAGACATTTCAGAAGCAAAGGGCTCAAGTCAGATCTTTGGAAAACAGGTTTGTGAAACAGAAAATTAACTTCAACTATTTAATTTCTTTCTTTCTTTCTTTCTTTCTTTCTTTCTTTCTTTCTTTCTTT
>JANRMT010062811.1:4491533-4508855 GCA_026402145.1 Polypterus bichir lapradei | reverse complement strand
TTTCTTTCTTTCTTTCTTTCTTTCTTTCTTTCTTTCTTTCTTTCTTTCTCATACTGTATGCTTTGTTAATTGTTGATTTGAAATCAACCCTTTTTGCATGACCACCAGTCTGAGCAGAGGTATGTTTTTAATGGAGTGATGTCCTGCACAAGGCTAGCTACTGCTTTGGGGCATATGATTCTAGGATAGCTTTCTACAATATTTTAAATGACAGATAGGTTTAGAAAAATGCATTAATGTATATTTTAATTTTTTTAATGTATACTATTGCAACAAACAAATGGATATTGTATTTTATGCAAATTGATGTTGGATAGAAATAATTATACCACATTATTTTATTTGTTTCTTCCTTTACTATATTTATAAAATTATATTGCAATAATTTTAATACAGAGCAATTGAGCATACATTCAATAAAACTATATTTTATATCAAATTTAGCTTTATCACCCTTCCCAGCATTTCTGGTGAGAAATGAATTTGAAAAGCACAATATATAATTACAGTTAATCAAAAGACATGGAAGTTTCTAAAAGTTAATCAGAGGCCTTTATGCTTTTATGCTTCCTTAAAGAGTACATTAGTAAACTTTGACAAATTTAAAGAAACTTTAGGGAATTTCTCTGATGGACAGAAAATTGTGTTGGCTTTTTTCTCATTTTTAATAGTAGATGAGGTCATTTTCCTACAGTAATATAGTGAGTGGTTTCAGAGTTTTTCTGTTAAGTAAGATAAACGGTGATCAATACAATGCTGAAATAGCAGTTTCAGTGCTATCTGACAGACAGGAAAAAGTTTTTTTTCTCAGCATGGTTTGAATGTGTGACAAGTAGTGACGAGAGAACTATGCTGAATTCACTTTGTCTTGAGTTTGGCAAAAACACTGAAATGTTTGGAATTTTAGCGCACTCAGCAAATGCAATGAAGTGAATGGGGAAAGAGAAACTGAAGTAGTTCTGAGTAGATTATAATGGTGCAATGTTCTTTTAAGTGTCCATGAGGGTTAGGGAATCATCTGCAAACTATATTGGACTAATTATTGTGGCCAGAAATGTGACATTAACTGAGAGGCAGCAATGCTACTCATGGTGCCAACATGCATTCAAGAGTTAGGTTATACTCTCTTTGTCTCCTGAGCTCTTATTCCTATGACTAACTAGCACCCACTAAGCCTGTGAGGTAAATGAAATACATTATATACTTGGTGTTGGCTATTCCTGTCACTACCCAATTTGCACTGCATAGTGAGGAGCATAATCTAACAGTGAAGACATTACGTACAATGAATCTCTGCACAACAGCAAAGTATTTTCATATTTCTCATTATGGCCAGCTAATGTAAATACTTTTTTTTTTTTTTTAAATACTTGTTTGATTCAAATCTAGCTGGAGTACTGATTGGGTAGAGACATCATGTGTAAATTATTAATGCATGCATGTCTGAGCTGTAAAGTATTCATGCATTTATGAAACAGATCAATCAGCGCTTATAAAGTGTGTGGAGGAATATGCTTACAGTACACATACGTGAAAGATCTGTGCATCCTCAGTGCAAATCGGCCAGGTAGTGCAGTAGTAATAAAGTAGTGAAATCTCCATCAAGCATGGCTACTGCAGCTCTATGATGCCAAGCTGGCCTTGTAAAGCATCATGGGGCACTGGGGAAAAAAAGTTTGCCTAATCCAGCTGCACTGAGAATTTTCAGAAGAAATTCAGCAAACTAGGTCACCAGTGAGCCCAGTAAATACTCTTCAAACATGCTATGGCAAATTTCAGCAATCAACACTAACAACAACCCAAAAACATATGGTCAAGTAATACAGGTGTTTGACAATATTACAATTATGTATGGTCTTGGCCAGGATATATTTTGAGTATCCCAAATCGAGATAAGTATATATATTACACAATTTTTACTTAAATTAAAGCATATTTTGCACAGATTGATATTTTACTTAAATTAAAGCATATTTTGCACAGATGTATTCTATTTTTTTTTAAACTGTGATTGAAATGTCTCTTTCCCAACACTGCCTCAGATCATCTGTGAATGAACATTTTGAAAAGCATGGTGCCTTATAAACATAATGCATCTGTCTTTGTTATTGCATGATTGTGTAGTTTCTACCACCAATATTGAATTGAATTAGAAAAGCTGGTATCTTATAAGAAAATTTCATATTTACAAATAATGAAAGAAAAATAGTTGCTAGAAGACTGAAATTGAGATGTAGATTTTAGAAAGATGCAAAAATATTTCCAATATAGATATATGTACTGTAAATGTTCCAATAAAAATAATCCTCCATGTGTTGAATACTATGTAAATCAAGGACATTATGACAATATTATTGTCATGCACATTTTACAGTTTCACATCAGATATGTGATTCACACAGTTTGTAAATCCAAAAATCACAAAAATATTGTTTCACCATCTAAACTTATTATTATAAGCTTATGTTTATTAAAAAGTGCTTATAATTACAAATAGAAAATACATCACTATATAAAATGTACAAATACAATTGTGAACCCAGCAAGATTTTTTTTGCCACAAGTTTTTTTATTTCCTTTATATAGCTGAGTTTCGACAATGTTAAAAATAAAATCAGAGAAGGCAACTCACAATGTAATACAAGCAAGTATTGTGTATTATTTGTGCCAGTCATTCAATAGACGAAATAAAATTACAAAAGAATGAAAGACCGATATTGAAAAAGCAAATGAAAAGCAAAAAATATTTAATTTAATGTAGTGTTGTATGTCGAAAGAGTGCTGTTTACAATTTACAGGTCAAATTCCGTTATAACGAATATCATTACGACGAAATTTTCATTGCAATGAAGTATTTTTACGGTCCCAACAGTTTCCCCATAAGACAGAGTCTATAAAAATCTCATTACTACGAAATACATTCAACAGATACTTTCATTACAACAATGTGGCCTTGAAATGCCTAAATGAATCATCCACAGAGCAGTTAGTTCTGTGGTTGCAGCTCAGTTGTGCACAATGATCCCCGAACAGAAACATTGTATATTTTTCTCTGTTTTTCTTGCTGTGTTTGTTTTCTATGGTTTTCAGTGATACCTTTTGCTTATTGCTCTTCAACATTTGAAAAACATCCATTGGAATTTAACTCACTGTCACCCTCCTATAGAAATGGCAGGCACGAAAAAACAACAACAGTTCACATTGGGGAAAAAAACAAACATTTTTGCGGCTCTCGATTCTGGCAAAAAGAAAAAAAGACTTTACTGGTGATTTTAAAATTTTATCATTGACACTGTCAACTTTCGTGAAAGACCAAGCAAAAATGGAAGAAAAATCTCGAGTTGCACACCTTGGGCCTCAGCGCAAACGTATGTGAAGTGCTGCATTTGAAGATGTTGACAAAGCAGTTTTTATGTGGTTCAGTGATGCTCGTTCAAGAACCATTCCTGTTAGTGGGCCACTCATTCAAGAAAAAGCAAAATCACTGTTGTGAGGTTTTTAAACTCCCCCAATGGGACGACATGACGAAGACTATCCCAAAGCGCAATCACCGTGTCTGTGGAAGACTGTTTATCCATTTATCCTCACAGCGCATCATTTGCATCCTGAAAGTGTATTATTGTAAGGAAATGCTGAGAAAAATTCTTGTCAGCATAACTAGACAGAAGGAGATGAAAATTAACATGAAAGAAGCTATTGAAATGATTGCACATGCCTAGACGCAAGTTAAAGAAAGCACTACAGTGACAATTCAGAATATCATTATTACCAAATTTTCATTACAACAAAATATTTTTTAGGTCCCTAGCACTTCGTTGTAACATAATTTGACCTGTATTTGTATTTTATGAATTCAATTAAAAATGTGTTCTGCATTGTTTCATAAAATAAGGTTTTCAAAAAAGCATGCTGAACTCTGATTATGTGTATACAGGCAAACTCAGTTATTAAATAGCTGAATTTTACAGTCTTGTACATAAATGTGATACACTTTCTTCACACTTTTTTCTCAGTGTCTTAGTTAAAGCAAAATTGTCAACACTAAGATTTTTCTGTTGAGTTCAAGAATTTATGATGATCATAAGTATAGCTCCCATACAATGATAAGTATTTTGATAATGGTGGTTGCCATTTGTACAGCTGGTAAATGGACAGCATTTTTTAATTCAATATGTTGCCATCCTCTGGGATATGTTTTAATGTTGTGAAAAGAGAAAGCATAGGTCTGGAGACTATCCTAGCTAGCATAGGACACAAAGCAGGAACAAACCCTGGACACTCACATACCTACACATCCACACACCAAACACACACTAGGGTCAATTTAGCATCGCCAGTTCACCTAACTTGCATGTCTTTAGACAGTGGGAGGACACTGAAGCACCACATAGAGATGGGGAGAATATGCAAACTCCATGCAGGGAGGACCTTGGACCCATACCCTAGTCATCTTACTGTGAGGCAGCAGTGCCATCGCTGCGCTACCATGTCATACATATGTTTGTTCTCCTTGAAAAAGGCAATAGCGAGGCTGCTGACTATCTTAGACTGCTTGTAAGAAAAATGTTAAGGAATGTGGCTTCTTGATGGACAAGGACTCAGTGCGTGCTTAGACCTTATATGGGATTAACTGCTCCTAGCAGTTTGGAAACAAAAATAAAAAAAGTTGTCTGGCTGCTAAAGAAATGATGGCTTTTTCAATGATCAAGACATTCTGGCAATTTAGACCATAGCAAAACTCAGATTAACAAGGTAATATTCATATTCATATTAAGTATGAACACATGATTTTGTTTATTGAATGTGAAATTCCACTTTTGTTTACTAGCATTACACTTTTAAGCTGTAATGAACTAAATAACTGAGGAAAAGCAAAATATGTCTGGGATATCTGAGCATGAGCCATCCAGAAGAGAGTGTTATCCCCACTTGCTTGCTAAATTGATATTCATTAGATTTACATGTTTTATTCATTGCAAATATCCATTTTTGCTTGTTCCCACCTCCTATCAGTATTATTTTACCCTCCAGAATTGTCCATGTAAAGCTGAGACTTTGTGTATGATACACATTTTCTGTACTTTTTAAACTGCACGTTTGTCATACTAACTTTTTTTCCATCAATAGAAATTAGAGTTAATACAACTTGTTTGTGTTTAATAAAAATGCTGACAGGGTACAGCATGGTTTGTGTGATTTTAATTGTTCTTTTGCTGATTTTGCAGTTGACTGTCTGTTAACATTATAATTGTAGTCCTGTGTATAGCTAGTAATAGTGTCCAGCATAAGTTTGTAAACTGCAACAAAATACTATTCAAGTATTTAAATTAAGTGCACAGTATGAAAAGGCAAATACTGTATAATAAATAAGTTAGTGCCAGTGTGGAGTCCTGAAACAGGGGCACAGTAATATAGCTGTACAATCAACAAAAGCAGTAAGCAAGCAGGTAGATCTAAAAATATACTGTACCTAAATAAATTTAGTACTTTATAGATGAGATTTTTCAAAATGTTTTTATTCACAGTATATAAACTGCTCAAAAAAATTAAAGGAACTCTTTGAAAACACATCAGTTCTCAATGGGAAAAAAAAAAATCATGCCGGCTATCTCTACTGATATGGACTGGGTAATGTGTTAGGAACAAAAGGATGCCACATCATTTGATCGAAATGAAAATGATCAACCTACAGGGGGCTGAATTCAAAGACACCCTGAAAATCAAAGTGAAAAAATGATGTGGCAGGCTAGTCCATTTTGCTGGAATTTCATTGCAGCAACTCATAATCATACTGTTTTATGTATCCCCCCCCCGCCCCACGTGCTTGTATGCATGCCTGACAATGTTGGAGGGGGGCATGCTCCTGATGAGACAACGGATGGTGTCCTGGGGGATTTCCTCCCAGATCTGGACCAAGACATTACTGAGCTCCTGGACAGTGTGAGGTGCAACCATCGGTGTCAGATGGACCGAAACATAATGTCCCAGATGTGTTCTATTGGATTGAGGTCAGGCGAGTGAACATGGGGGCCAGTCAATGGTATCAATTCCTTTATCCACCAGGAACTGCCTGTATACTCTCGCCACATGAGGCCGGGCATTGTCGTGCACCAGGAGGAACCCAGGACCCACTGCACCAGCATAGTGTCTGACAATGGGTCCAAGGATTTCATCCCGATACCTAATGGCAGTCAAGGTGCCGTTGTCTAGCCTGTAGAGTGCAGAGGTCTGTGCATCCCTCTACACCTCCCCAGACCATCACTGACCCACCACCAAACTGGTCATGCTGAACGATGTTACAGGCAGCATAACATTCTCCAGGGATTCTCCAGACTCTTTCACATCTGTCACATGTGCTCAGGGTGAACCTGCTGTCATCTGTGAAAAGAACCTGACAATTCTGGTATTCTATGGAAAATGCCAGTCGAGCTCCATGGTGCCAGGCAATGAGCACAGGGCCCACTAGAGGACGTTGGGCCCTCAGACCACCCTCTTGAAGTCTGTTTCTGATTGTTTGGTCAGAGATATTCACACCAGTGGCCTGCTGGAGGTCATTTTGTAGGGCTCTGGCAGTGCTAATCCTGTTCACCCTTGCCCAAAGCAGCAGATACCGGTCAGTCCTGCTGATGGGTTAAGGACCTTCTATTGCCCTGTCCACCTCTCCTAGAGTAATTGCCTGTCTCCTGGAATCTCCTCCATGCCCTTGAGACTGTGCTGGGAGACACAGCAAACCTTCTGGCAATGGCATGTATTGATGTGCCTTCCTGGAGAAGTTGGACTACCAGTGCCACCTCTGTAGGGTCCAGGTATCGCCTCATGCTACCAGTAGTGACACTGACCGTAGCCAAATGAAAAACTAGTGAAAAAACAGATGAGGAGGGAAAAATGTCAGTGGCCTCCACCTGTTAAACAATTCATTCCTGTTTTGGGGGTCGTCTCATTGTTGCCCCTCTAGTGCACCTGTTGGCAATTTCATTAACACCAAAGCAGCTGAAACTGATTAACAACCCCCTCTGCTACTTAACTTACCAGATCAGTAGCCCAGAAGTTTCACTGACATATTACTCAGATTAAAAAGTGTTCCTTTAATTTTTTTTATAATGTATAAAGACCAATTTAGGATCCAGTCCCTTTGTTTTGTTGTAGAAAGGCACTGGAAATGCAGGGGAACATTAGTTTTTTTTTGGATTATCTTCTCTTGCTAATACTGACTTTATATACTTGGATAGGAAGACACACTACTAACAATCAACAAAGAGGCACTCAAGGAAAGAATCCAGCCTGTTAATCTTCTGCAAGACAAGTCTTTTCTTCCTGAAGACCCCATCTTACTCACAGAAGTGAAGGAAATGAGCTGTGAAACTGAGTAAGGATTGCATAGAAAGTGATAAATTACTATTGCTGACAGTCATCTAATGACAAAACACTAGAATAATGAAAGAATATCCTAGGCATCTTATTTTACAAGCAGACCTGTGGCATAGAGGATTAGAAACAGACATGAGGCCTTTGTTTCCAAAAACGGTGTTATTAGTGAAATGTATTCCTCATTAGCATATAAAAAGGGAATGGGAACATACAGAGTACCTGTGTTGCCTTGTAGCTTAACATAAAATAAAAATGGGGAGACACACCTAGACGTTGAAGAGTAGAGTGTTATCTAAATAATATTTGATAATTTGTAGCAAATACCTTTACCAGTTTACAGTACATGGAATAAAATCACATAAAAAAATTAATAAAATAGCCACCCTCCTTCTGAGGATTAGTGAGATGTTTTGTGAAAAGGCCACGGCTGAAAGTAAATTCATGATGTCATTACATGTTATTTATTAATAGCAGACACATGTTGCAGAAGGACACTTCAACATTGTCTGCATTAATTTTGTACCTTGGTTCATGCACATGAATCATGTGCATATGACTTCTTTAAATGGTTATGTTTCATACAAACCTGTCTGAAAGAGAATTTACTATAAAGTTTCACTCCATTACAAGATAAGGTAAAAAGAAATGTCCAATTTTTGAAAACAGTACCATTTTTTATTATTGTCTTAGATTTCTTCTCTAAGAACAGTGAAACAAATGGATAGCATTTGCCTTATAAATGTGTTTGTTGGCTACAAATTTTAGTTACACAAAATAGGAAGAGTTTTGGAATATTACATGAGCAAAAATAAATATGTAAAAAAGTAATACCTGGCATTATCAAGGTATTATCATGGCTGCAAAAATTAAATGAAGGTGATTTAAAGTAGCTCCAGAGGGCCTCAAATATGCTAGTATTCTGACCATTTCCCTGAAATGTTTGAGTGAAAGTGGCTAAATACATTTATTTTGTGGTACTGATTTCGTGCATGTCTGTCTTTTGTTGATGGATTTTAAAATCTAACATTGAGTTCAGGTTGCATTGCCCCTGTGTGACTAGTGCTTCTGGAAAAAAAACCACAAGCCTGAAATGGAGTAAGTGGATTCAAAAATGGGTTGCATGTATGGATAACATTATCTTTAAAACAATATGTTTCTGGCTAGTAGGCATTTTTGTTTGTGATGAGGCTATGCTGCTTTTCTGCACGGATACCAAAAGATGTTTGTGGCTGAATATTATTGCAATATATAAAATCTACTGTATATTTAAAAAGATACTTTTATAACACTTACAATACAAATTGTCAATAGTTAAACTATTTTGAATAATGCTGTGTTTTCCAATATTAGCAATCACAAGTTTTGAGCGCTGTTACACATCAGCCCTTTTTTGTATGTCTGTGCTCTTCCTGATATTACCTAGGGTTGCATCATTAATGATGTAAATATTTTACTAAAAAGAAAGTATGTTTCTCAAGTATCTTAGTTTGTTCCCAGGTAATGTTGAAAATTAAGAGAAATTTTAATCACATTGAAATTTTAAAAAAGCAGGGTCACATTTACATGGATTGTTATTTGCCAAACATTGTGCCTAATGTGAACTAAGCCTTAGATTGGAGGTGTTGTTTGCCTCTTACTTAGGTCACATGGGAAATTACAGTTAATTGGTACTTCAGATGAACCAGTACTACCATAATTAGAACAGTAGATACGCATGCTAGCAGAAGTAGCCAAGGCGAGAAGAAACTGCTTGCTTCAGGTGGCTGTTATGTGCAGAAAGCTGCAAGGACTCATATAGTGGCTCTAAGGTTTTAGCCTTGGCACCCTGAAGAATTTTGCACAGTCTAGATAATAAATAAGCATGTGTAATATAGGTAAAACACCCCAAGAAACGTTTGTTAGTATTCTGTTTGAAAGTATGTAAGCAGGTAGATAATGAAGAGATTCCCCAGTTTCCTTTGTCATGATTTCAGAGTCCTTTGGGAAAGATAAAATTTAAGGAAATGTAATTGAATCAAGGCTTTATGTTCTAACCTTGCTTGACGTTATTATACTGTAATTCTAGAGTCCTTCGGTGTACGTTGACAAGAGTCCCAGACACAGAAGAACTTCTGAAAAAAATAAAGATTCCTTTGGGGTTTATATTTTATCCATTTCAAAATTCAACAGTAAGTATTTCACCCCTTAATACAATTACAGCAAATTGAGACTTTCTCCTGCAGATCAGTCCACCCTTCATCCATTTTCCGAACTCACTTTCAATACAGTACATGCTTATGACAGATAGAGTCCACCTTGACAGGGATGAAACCTGAAATGCCATTTGTTCTCATGTATCATCCATTCATTTATGGATTTCTGTTCCAACATGATGTACACTCTGGTTGTATTTTTAAAGTCGGGGTTATTGTTTTTAAGTCAATCTTTGTGCAAGATATCTAATTCATGTCATCCACTTGTGTCTTAAACAAGAAAAGTGATTTAAAATACAGGTTACTGCAAGGATGCATGTTTAATTCCACTTTACGGATGTCCCTCGGTGCAAGCAAAACTTACAGAAGTGAAACTACATGTGGAGCAACATCTTGTTACATGGATGAAACCATATGTGTACTGCCAGCAAAAACTTCAAAGAGGCAAAAAATGCACATATGGTATATTGTTAGTTTGTGTAAACATATTGGTCCATATTCAATGCTGTTCATTTTAGAATACTGACTATGTAAATGTAGCAATTAGATATAGAATGTATACATATTTACATGTAAAAATGTATCTGTCCCATTTGACTTTGTGCCATAGTACATTAAGTAGATTTTTCTTTTATAAATTTTATTAAGCATAAAGATTATGCTACTTTTGCAATAAGTAAAACACAATCCACTTAAAAAACAACCAACATTTGAAACCCCACGACTGTTCCACTTTAAGAGTGAGGTGAACATAAGGCTCATTATAAAATAGTTCCACATATATATTTAAACATACATAAGAAAACAGAACAGAGGCTGAGGCTTGTCTGGCTTACAGTCATATGAAAAAGTTTGGGAATCCCTCTTAATTCTTTGGATTTTTGTTTATCATTGGCTGAGCTTTCAACGTAGCAACTTCCTTGTAATATATGACATGCCTTATGGAAACAGTAGTATCTCAGCAGTGACATTAAGTTTATTGGATTAACAGAAAATTTGCAATATGCATCATAACAAAATTAGACAGTGCATAAATTTGGGCACCCCAACAGAGATATGACATCAATCACTTAGTTGAGCCTCCTTTTGCAAATATAACAGCCTCTAGACGCCTCCTATAGCCTTTGGCAAGTGTCTGGATTCTGGATGGAGGTATTTTGACCATTCTTCCATACAAAATCTCTCCATCCATCCATTACCCATCCTGCTATATCCTAACTACAGGGTCACGGGGGTCTGCTGGAGCCAATCCCAGCCAACACAGGGCGCAAGGCAGTAAACAAACCCCGGGCAGGGCGCCAGCCCACCGCAGACAAAATCTCTCCAGTTCAGTTAAATTTGATGGCTGCTGAGCATGGACAGCCTGCTTCAAATCATCTCATAGATTTTTGATGATATTCAAGTCAGGGGACTGTGACAGCCACTCCAGAACATTGTACTTCTCCCTCTGCATGAATGCCTTTGTAGATTTCGAACTGTGTTTTGGGTCATTGTCTTGTTGGAATATCCAACCCCTGCGTAACTTCAACTTTGTGACTGATGCTTGAACATTATCCTGAAGAATTTGTTGATATTGTGTTGAATTTATCCGACCATCGACTTTAACAAGGGCCCCAGTCTCTGAATTAGCCACGCAGCCCCACAGCATGATGGAACCTCCACCAAATCTGACAGTAGGTAGCAGGTGTTTGTCTTGGAATGAGGTGTTCTTCTGACCAAATAACTCAATTTTTGTCTCATCAGTCCAAAGCGCTTTATTCCAAACTGAATCTGATTTGTCTAAATAAGCATTTGCATACAACAAGCGACTCTGTTTGTGGTGTAAGTACAGAAAGGGCTTCTTTTTCATCACCCTGTCATACAGATGTTCTTTGTGCAAATTGCACTGAAATGTAGAACAATGTACAGATACACCATCTGCAGCAAGATGTTCTTGCAGGTCTTTGGAGGTGATCTCCTGCGCATATACCGCTCCTGTATTTTTCTTGGCCTGCCAGACCTGGTTTAACAGCAACTGTGCCTGTGGCCTTCCATTTCCTGATTCCATTCCTTACAGTTGAAACTGACAGTTTAAACCTCTGAGGTAGCTTCTTGTAGCCTTCCCCTAAACCATCATACTGAACAATCTTTGTTTTCAGATCTTTTGAGAGTTGCTTTGAGGATCCCATGCTGTCTGTCACTCTTCAGAGGAGAATCAAAGGGAAGCACAACTTGCAACTGACCATCTTAAATACCTTTTACCAGTCATGATTGGACACACCTGTCTATGAAGTTCAAGGCTTAACAAGCTAATCCAACCAATTTGGTGTTGCAAGTAATCAGTACTGAGCAGTGACAGGCATTCAAATCAGCAAAATTACAAGGGGACCCACATTTTTGCACAGCCTGGTTTTTCACATGTTATTTAATTTCATACAACTAAATACTGCATCACTAAAAATCTTTGTTTGGAAAACACCACAGTATTCAGATGTTCCTAGGAAATTAAAGACATACCAGTGTTATCTTTCTGTTTGAAAGTAGAGTAAATTATTATGCAGGCTGAGAGGGGTTCCCAAACTTTTCATATGACTGTATTTTAGAATAGTGTTAGAACAACATTAGTAAGTTCTTGCCAAATTCCAAAAAAGCTTTCCAATGTAACCCTGCCTTTCCCATTAAGTTATAGAGGGTGGGTTAGAATTCTTCCCATTAACAAAGTAATTCAATGTGTGAGTAATGTAGTTTAGGTAATAACACTGAATTTATCATTACAAAACCATAACTCATCCAGTTTTTCTCAAGACAGTACCATTAAAGGATTAGGAACAATTTTAAGTCCAATAGTATCTGAGACAGATTAATATTTTCACACAAAGTGTTGTTCATTTAGGACAATCCCAAAATATATTACCTGGTAAGGCTGTGCTTGATGACATAATTCATAGTTAGGTTCTAGTACCTGAGATATTTTGGGTAATTGTACTTCTGAAATATGTGTGAAGCTCACAATTTTAAGTTAAATGGCACTATGCTTTGCTTAAATTGATGAAGAATGTGTATTATGGTTAAATTCTATTCCTTCATTGAGATATTGATTTAGAGATGATTTCCCCCATTGTTGCCAAAGATCATGTACAGGTACACAGTGGGAAATTAGATGATTAAGTCTAAAAACAATACCTATATTCTTCCAATTCGTATCGAAATTATATTTCTAGATACTGATTGAAGTTTAGAAAAGTTGGGAAAGTGCACAAGTTTCTAACTTGTAAATAGAAACAGTTGTGTTATGCAAGTAGGGCAATTTCTAGCATTTTTGGAGACATAAGTAATAGTTATATTTTGGGCATCAACCCACTTCACCCTTTCTCTGTACTGCATGTGTAGGTATCCCAACTCTAGGGATCATAATTACTTTCTAACTTTTTAGCAATTTGTCTCTAAGGTAGATTTATTCAGTTCCTGTCCTGAATATTTGGATAAACAATAATGAAATACTTATCATTACTTTTTATTATTATATTGGGTAATGCTGCTGCCTCACGGATCTTGTGTCCTGCTTTCAAATCCTGGGTGTTCTGCATATGTAGTCTTTCTGTGTCTGCATGGTTTTTTCTAGGTACTTTGTTTTCCCTCCCACCTCCTATAAGACATGCATGTTTTTCTAATTGCAGATATGAGTTTGACCCTATGTATGTCTATGTATGGGTAGATGCATGATTGGATCCTTCAAATGGCTCCCTATCTAGTATTGGTTCTTCTTCTGTGCCTGATGCAACCAGGGGAGGATATGGTCCCTCATACCCTTGAAATGGATTAAGTGGTTTTAAGAATGGGTTTTTTTTGGAATGAGCTACAGTTGGACTCGTAAACAAAAAATGGCCAAAAGCAGAAAACAATAAAAGCCAAAGCCCAATAGTCTTGGACTATTCACTTTATTCAGCTATCAGTTGAAACTAAATTTCTAATTAAAAAAGAGACTGCTTAAATATATTTCTATAGATTATCACATATCCCTTGTTTTTTGTGTAAATTTTAATTTATGTATTCTTCTCTTTTTAGTCTACTCTGGTTACTGATCAGACACTGCCACGGTGTCTTGCCTGCCAAACCTACATAAATCCATGGGTCACTTTTGCAGACCATCACTCCTGGAAGTGTAGCAGCTGCATGAAACTAAACATGAGTATGATACCTCCTAATCTGGAAGTTATGTTACACATAATTCTGTGGACTGATTGTTTCTTTTACAGCCTTTGCTGGCAATGTTCTCTAATCCTTAAAATATTAAATCTTGAACATTGATTGTCTGCATTGTTTTATGTTATGCTTGTACTTCACATAGTTTTTAGAAATGTACCTGTTTGTTTGAAATTATGGTGTTACTTCTTTGTTTCATCCGGAGCATACATTTTTAGTATCCGTTTAAGTTGTACTAAGGAAATACTACAACACAGGTACATGCTAAACATATAAGAAACTGATGAGAATTGCAGTGTATAGTAGCCTACTGTTTTCAGAGAATAAATGCATTTCTAAACGATAGTAAAACAAGATTAATATCCCCATTAAGTGCTTTTAAATTGCTCATTTCAGATATTCTAAGAGTAACCTGTTTGTCAAAACCTTACTGAACATTTTAAAAAAATTATACTAACAAATTTAACTTTTTTATTTCCAAATTTATTGATTTTAGGTGCACCAGAGCTGCTCCATACTTTTCGTGGCAGCATCCAGGACTCCTCCACACTAACTGGCATGAAGCATGTAGCTGTAGACTTTCCTGCACCTCCTAACTCTGTGGTACTGCTCTTCTTTATCTTATTTGGACAGTGACACAATTTAATTTTGGCTCTGTATGCCACCACAATGGATTTGAAATGAAGCAATCATTATGTGAATGAAGTGTAGACTTTCAGCTTTAATTCAAGGGGTTTAACAAAAATATCATATGAGCCGTTTAGGAATGACACACATTTTTCAGCATAGCTGAACCAGTCACCCATCCCAAAAAATTTTCCAGGAGCTCAAAAGTATATGGACATTTGACTAACAAGCTGTTTCATAGCTAAGTGGGAGCATTCCCTTCATTATTTAATTGACTATTAAGTAGGTAAAAGGTCTGGAATTGATTACAAGTGTGGAATTTGCATTTGAAAGCTGTCATTGTAAACTTAATATGAAGTCGAATGAGCTGTCCATGCAACTAAAAATGGCCCATCAGTAGGCTGGAAAAACAAAACAAACCCATCAGAGAAAGAGCAGAAACACAAGGAAGTAATCAAATTAACCATCTGGTACATTCTTAACAAGAAGGAACACACTGGTGAACTCTGCAACAACAGAATGTCAGGAAAACCATGGAAGACCACTGTGCTAGATGATTGCAGAATTCTGTCCTTGGTGAGGAAGAACAATATTAAGCTAAATCAAGAACACTTTCTGGGATGTAGACCTATCATTGCCAAGGTCTAAAAGAAGACTTCATGGAAGTAAAAACAGAGGGTTTACCAGAAGGTGCAAACCACTGGTAAACCTCAAGCATGGAAGGACATGTTAGATTTTACCAGAAAATATTTTAAAAAGCAGTACAGTTCTGGAACAGTTTTCTTTGGACAGAGGAATCTAAGTTCAATACATACAAGAATGTTGGAAAGAGAAGAGTATGGAGAAGAGAAGAAACAACTCATCATTCTATAAGTACCATGTCATCTGTGATACATGGTGGAGGCAATTTTATGGCATGATCTTGCATGGCTGCAAATGGAAGTGGGTCACTTGTGTTTATTGATGATTTGACAGAATATAGCTGAAGTAGAAGGATGATTTCTGAAGTGCACAAGGCTATACTGTCTACTCAGGTTCAGCCAAATGCTGCAAAACTGACAGGACGAAACTTCACAGTATAGTGTGACAGTGAGCCAAAACATACTGTGAAAGCAAACCAATTGCTCTTCAAGGCAAAGAAGTGGAATATTCTTCAAAAGCCAAGTCAGTCAACTGACCTCAACTCAACTGAACATGCATTTCACTTGCTGAAGACAAAACTGATGGCAGAAAGTCCAGCGAACAAGCAGCAACTAAAGGCAGCTGCAGTAAAGGCCTGGCAAAGTATCAATAGGGCGGAAACTCAACACTTGGAGAGGGACATGGGTTCCACACTTCAGGTAGTTATTAAATATAAAGGATTTTCAGCCAAATATTTAAAATGATCGGTATATTTCTGATTACGTTAGTTTGTCCAAATACTTTTGAGTCCCTGAAAATAGGATTGTGTATATAAATGTCTGTCTTTTCTAAACAGCTCATATAATATTTTTGTTAAGCCCCTTGAATTAAAGCTGATAGTCTACACTTCAGTCACATCTTGACTGCTTTGTTTCAAATCCACTGTGGTGGTGTACAGAGCCAAAAGTATGAAAATTGTGTCACTGTCCAAATACTTATGGACCTGACTGTATTTATAGAGAAAAAAATTCTTTAATGTCCTTTCACACCATCTAACTCCAGCTAGTGTCATACAAGCAAGCAAAACTTACTTCTGAATAGTAACCTGAGTGAGATTATTAATTTTACTGTCTCAGCAAACATCTAATACTTTATCAGCTTTCTTTCAAGTCTCAGCCTTGCTAGGTATCGTGTATCTAACCTGTGGTTCTATTTTGTGCCTCTTTCTCTTACTTACGTCTGCTTTATAACTTTTTCAGTTAGTTTATGTTATTTTTCACTTTGACATTCTCTTAGCTTCTTTATAATTGTGTCCTCAACTACTTCTTTTGTTTTTCCCAATTAATATAGTGACTTTTTGTTTGTTGGCAAACTCCAACAATATGTCTGATTATATAAAAACTTTCAAAATAATGTTGAAAATACCCTAAGCCTATAGAGGATGGATGGCCTTTATCTTTAGGGCAGCTTCATTCCTTTAAACGTTATCATGTAAGTCCTAAACTAAGACTAGTAGGATATTACATCATTCTTGAAAAAGAAAAACCTATAATTCTTTGAATGGTTAAAGCAATTGAAATCACATCAAAGCTCCAGAGCTTTCCACTCTTTAGATATACTGTTCCTGAAACGACTCTTGGAATAGCTTAGCACTGTGTATTGGAGGCATGATCATCCTGGAATACAGGAACATTATGAGGGAACCATGTTTGCACCATATGATGCAACCTATTCTGTGAAATGGCCTCATATTCCTTGTCAATTGTGCAGCTCAGATCAATCATTGCATCTAATGACATTTAAAAGATAGTTGCTATTCCATTTTGCTTTCCCCTCATGTTTAAGTGTTGATAAAAATATTGCAGGTTGAAACCTTCTCTAAGTATAAACCTGTCTGAATGTATAAAAGTTGACTAATAAGACCATATTGCTTTTTCATATTCTCATCATTTTACATGTCTTTGTGTTTTGGCCTTGGATACAAGTAGTCTCTGAAAAGGTAGCCCTGCTCTAAAGTACAGGGTGGGCCATTTATATGGATACACCTTAATAAAATGGGAATGGTTGGTGATATTAACTTCCTGTTTGTGGCACATTAGTATATGTGAGGGGGGAAACTTTTCAAGATGGGTGGTGACCATGGTGGCCATTTTGAAGTCGGCCATTTTGGATCCAACTTTTGTTTTTTCAATAGGAAGAGGGTCATGTGACACATCAAACTTATTGGGAATTCTACAAGAAAAACAATGGTGTGCTTGGTTTTAACGTAACTTTATTCTTTCATGAGTTATTTACAAGTTTCTGACCACTTATAAAATGTGTTCAATGTGCT